>VCJN01003129.1:0-116579 GCA_006384855.1 Tetraselmis striata
TATTTGTCATGAAGCATGAACCAAGCTGGACATCAGGAACCGTCAATAGAATGGGGATGAGTTTCTTAGACTGAAGACAACATGCAGGGCAATGTAGAGCAGAGCAGGGTCAGGGAGCGTCGCAACATGGCTGTCCACCAATGATGCGAACAACCATGGCTAGCTGCTCCAGCACAGCACATGAGGTCGTACACACGCATTAACTTTCATGGCTGATGATCATTTCCGCTAACCACACCGCGCCAGCAAAAATGTGATGTCACATTTGTCCGTGGCCACGTGATGACCCCTTCAGGTATCAATGCGCTTGTCACAGTATGGCATATCCCAAGTATTGACGCCGCAATATAATCGCTGTAACGCAGCGAAACGTTATGTGTGTATCCCCCCCCCCCCCCCCCCCCCCGTGGAGGTGGATCCACGTGCCATCCTGCGATCCTCGTTCCCTCTTCTTACCTGGGAAGATGCTGGATTTTTACCATGAGAGGCCTGAATTGAGGATTGCCAAGAGGGTGTTCATGCAGCTGCTGGTTAGGTGCAGGGAGGTCATGAAATCCAGACCGTGCAGAAGGCTTGCTTAGCATAGCCGGACCAGCAAGTGGCCAGATTCGCGAGTACGGTTATGAGGGCATCCCCCAGTACATGGGTCCAGCGGGGGCAGAGACCTGTGCTCCCTTCGCGCATCCGGTGGCGCCGCCACGGATGTGTGCGGCCGCCCCTAGATAGCCCCTGCCGCACGGGGGTCGTCATGAGCGATGACCTTGTGGGTCAGCGAGCCCAGGCCCTCAATCTCCACAGTCACTGTGTCACCAGGCGTCAGGTAAACCGGAGGCGAACGAAAGTGTCCTGGGCCTGGCGGCGTGCCTGCGCAGTATACACGCACAGGTGCTCAGCTTCGCATAGGTGGGGGGATGGCACGGGGCGGGGCGGGGGGCGGGCTGGCGTGACCTGTCATGATGAGCGTCCCTGGAAGTAGGGTCGTGCTGCGGCTGAGGTAGGCAATGATCTCTTGCAGCTTGAAGATCAGATCTGATGTGTTGCCTTCCTGCAGTGGCGGGCAGGGTGGTGTGTTGTGGCGAGTCGGGTGGAGAGGGGACACCGGGGGGGGGAACGGGGGGGGGAGGACTACCACTAGCATGCCTGGGCCGTGCATAAGTTGGCCTACCTGCACAACCTGCCCGTTGAGCATGGTGCGCAAGCTCAGAGCGTGCGGGTCGCTGATCTGGGTGGACAGCGTGATTTCTGGCTGCACGGAGCTGATGAGGCAGATGGGCGGCAAGCTCAGCAATGCTAGCCTGCAGAAGTTACGGCAACAGCACTGGCACGCAGGACGGTGGCTCACCTGAAGGTGTCAAAACTCTTTGACAGGGACCACTGGCTTCCTGTAGGAGCTTCAAACTGATTGTGCCTGCCAGAGACTGAATCAAAGTGGCAGGTGGAGATGGGCGAAGGTATAGTGCACACCACCTTGCGTTTAGGGATTGCCCTGAGTATCCGTAGGCGACAAGCCATTGCATGAGTGACCCCTAGCATCGATGTCCAGCGGGGCTCTAACATGGTCTGATGGAAGGGGGAGCGCAGGCCTTATGTATACCATCATGAGCAATCACAAATCCGTAAATACAGCCCATCGCGTCCGCTGCTGACACGTTCCGGCAAGGCTCCGGCCCCAGCACCACGCCCAGCTCCCCTTCGTAGTCCACTTTGCCCTCCACAATCGGATCAGGCAGCACGATGTAGGGACCTGTATTGAACGAGGAGGTCGCCTTGGGGAACACCAGGGGTGTGGTGGGTGGCGAGCGACCCAGCTCCTGCACGTGGGCCATGTAGTTGGCGCCGATGCCGTATATGTCCGGCGGCTCAGCCCGGCTGCTGGCTGCGGCCCAGGGCACGTCAGCCCACGGTACTCTGGCGGTCGCCATGGCGCGGGCTTGACGTGCCCCCTTGCGACTCAGGCGCGAACGTGCGCGGGTCGGCGACAGAGGAAGATGATGTGCATACCAGCTAGCGCCCGTCGTCAGCATTCCCGTACCCAGGCTGCTCCGAAGAGCGTCCGTTGCAGCCCCGGATCGCTGCCGCGGGCCCTATTTTCCAGCTGCGGGGTGTTCAGAAGTTCCCGTACATGTACAAGACTACTCTGCCGAGTGCCACCGAGAACCTCAGCAGCGCTACCGTCGCACGCCCTGGCGGTACCATCGCGCGCGCAATCGCGCAAGCGTCGCGGTGGATAATCATTTCGCAGCGCTCCCGCCATCGATCACCCCGCCTCATCCCTGGCGCTGCGGGTACCCGTACTACGAGTAGTATTGTGGCGGTGGTTTCGGAGCTGCCGCGCTGTCCGGCCATCGCGTTGGGCGGCAAAGGCCGTGGTTATATATTGCTGTTTAATCAAGTAGTTGCCTGCTTGGGACAGGGCGCAGCAGACGAGGCGAACCTACAGGGTACTTCCCGCCGGGAGATTACTAACTACAATAGGAAGAGACAAAAGCGACGGGCGGCGAAGGCAAGGGCCGGCTGCCTGACATCATCCAGACACCAGCGCTGACGGCGGATACTTTGTCTGGGCCTTCACGGTGCGCCTGATGCGCCGGGGCCGCGAGGGCAGCACGATGCAAAGCAAGGCGGATTCCAAGTTGGCGGCGTGTCACAGAAGATGGTTTCGGAGCGGCTGCGCTTTTGTTCACCCTCGTTCAGCTCAGGGCAGGCCGGGCTGTTTGTTGTGCTATATGAACACCGCCGCTGCCGGGACATAGCTATTACTTTATAAACAGTACACTGACCAACATTAGATAATAGGAGCATAGCCACATTTCGCCAGCATAAATGCTCAAATTTCAGTAGTGTCATGATATCTTTTGGTCGTGATGAGGGGCGGAAAAGTGGCGGTGTGGCGGGGGCGCGGGTGGCACCGGCATCAAGCCAGATTAGCAGTACGTGCAACAATATACAATAACAGTGTATGCAGTGGTGTTCTGCCAGCCACCGGACGAGCCACAGCCGCAGCAACCGGAAGAATGATCAGATAGGATTTCTACTCAGTGGGCACTGGGGCGAAAGCAGAATCGTCAGAAACCCCGGACCATTCGTCGTACTGCGGCGGTCGCGTGATTATCATTTACATCGATTGGCGGGGCCGCTGCATTGTATGCGCCTGCTTAGCGACTGTATATTATGCCAAAGGTTTGATAGTGCACCACCTCCGTCATGTAGCGAGACGGGACTTGCAATAATGCTTCGCGTTCATGGCTGCATAACAGCGCGAAATGCCCATCATGCAGCTCATGCTCGACCGCTGTTGGTCTATCTAAAAAGTGCCATCACACTTCTGGCGATGTTGGATACTACGTGGATCCACGCATGCACATCCAGCTTCCCCCAGAATGTCGATGTTGCCAGGGAGGACACACCAACCCTACAGCCCACAGGACGGCGCATGGAGTTGCAGCTATGGATGCGGCCCACCGGGGGGCAAAAACCTGGCAGGTTTGCCCACTGTTAGCCCCCCCCCCCCCCCCCCCTTCTCCTCTTATTCCACATTCCCTATCCCAGGCAAAATATTCCCAGAATCGCCACAGCCCCACTCAGCATCCACCCGGCCCAGGCACTCAGTGCGCATGGCAGATATCACAGAGCACTGCTGCGCCGCAGGTCGCTACACGCCCATGCATTGCCAGCAGCCGTGCTGTGCGCTGGGATGTGCTGAGGCACAGAGGGGGCGGGGGAGAAAGGGGGCTGTAATGCCTGAGTGACACGCTTTACGTCTGCTCTACTCGGCCTACCGGCGCTCGGGTATGCTGGTGCAGGCCGCAGAACTGCCCCACAAGACTGCCAAACATGTCGTGGCAGGGCTGGATTATAAGCGGCTGCGGAGAGGGGTGAGGCCGCACTTGACTATTGGCGCATCAATCCTCACGCACATCCTTCGTTTTGCCGCTCTTGAGTTTGCCGGCGACGACCTTGAGGATGAGGAAGGTCCAGTATACGTGCAGCACCAGTAGCGTGATGAGCAGGCCGTTGAACAGGGAGTAGTGCGGCTCCCGCGGGATGTGCGGCACTTTGTCCGCCACCTCGCTGATCACCTCGTACAGCGTGCTGCGGATGATCCAGGCTGGGAAGTACACCAGCCGCATGGCGATCCACACCAGCAGGAATACCACGAAGAAGGTGGTGGACAGGACCTCGCTGCCGGCGTAATTGCCCAGCTTGGCGAGCTCCAGCCAGATGTCGCACACGTCGTGCAGCAGCATGACCATCGCGCCCGCGCGCATGAAATTGACGTAGTGGCTGTACACAATGAGGAAGAGCGTCACAAAGTGGTGCGCCGCGTGCTCCAGAAAGTCCTTGCGCCGGGTCTCCCACAGGAAGAGGGAGGGGATGGAGTAGATGTAGAACCCCATCTCCGCGGAGTAGTACCAGCGCAGGTCCCGCCCGCTCTTGTGGTTGCACGGAAAGTCTGTGCAGCCGGCCCAAAAAGCGCGGGTGTCGGTGAGCCAGGGCTCGTCCCACGCCACCGCCAGCCCCGCCACCGCCAGACCCCCGAACGCCGTCATTTTCCAGCAGGACTCGGTCCACTTGCTCATCGCCTTGGCGCCGTCGCTACCTGGCGGCAGTGCGTCCTTTTTGCCGCGGAACATCATCACCCGCCCCAGCGGCTGAAACAGCAGCGCGTTGAGCAGCAGCCGCGCCAGCGGGTAAAGCACCGCCAGCACCACTGCCCACTTGTAGTCCGAGCTGTACTCCGTCACAGCCAGCGCCTTGTGGTGGTTGTCCAGCAGCCACCGCACGCCGGCCACCGCGCCGCCCGCGCTGCCCGCGGTCGCCATCGCCGCAGGCAGGCGCGCCCTGCTGCCCCGCCGCCGCCCGCCACCCCGCGCTCGCGGACCGCCGGCAGCAAAGCGGAGGCGCCACCCTCGGGAGAGACGCTGTCTCGGTGAGCTGCTGCCCCCGGGAAGGGGCGGCGGGAGGGGGGCCTAAGGTGGTAAAGTCCAGTCACAGGCGCGTCGGCTGGCAGCCACGGCGGACAGATCCCGAGCGACGGCGAAGATACCCACCAAGATACTCGCCGACACCGCCACCGCCACCCAACGGGGAAAGGGCGGCCAGAGCAGCCCGAGTCCGCGGTCTGACACGCAGGGCGGAGGCCTTACTGTGGTGCAGGGTACTGGGTATCTGCACCAGGAGAGAATTGCTGCGAGACAGCCTCAACCAGAAGCAGGCTTGGTGATGATGGGTCGGGATTGGGTACCCGTACGAACGCGGTGAAAGGGTGGCGCGGGGCCTGGGAACTGGCGCCCAACTACAGTTACCCGTAAGGATTTCCTGGTTCCACCAGTACTGCTGCTAGCCCTGGGGGGTCGCGCCAGACGTAACAAAGGCTACTACTGGGAAATTATAGAGGATTATAGGCTATGTAGAAGGTCGCTGCTAAGGATTATATATCTTAATATATTACTCGCGGCGGATAGTCTACGTGAACAACCGGGAGAGCGCGCGCCGACTCGCGTTTCATTCCTCCTCGCGCCATCGTCTCATCCGCCAGCTGGGAGTTGCCGCCGACCGTGGCCGCCACAACCGATCCCCTATGACCGTCCACAGATAGCCTTCAGGCGCCGCGTAGGCCCACAAACCTGCTGTGCTCTCGCGAACGTCAGGTGAGTCGTCCCTCCTGATTCGTAAGGGTCCAAGTGGCCTGCCCTCTACCACCTGAGGATGAGAGGGATAAGGCCCGCCCCGGGGGGGCGGGGTATGGCGGCTAGTAGATGTGCGTACCCATCTGGAGACCCCTGCGACAAGCGGCGACTGCTCGGGCTGCGACGGGGGGTTGTTTGCAGGGCTGCCTGGCGCACACTGCGATGCTCTGCCTCAGTGGTCGTCGCAGACAGGGGTGGCAGTTAAGTAGGCGGTGGCCAGCTAATGCCCCCCCCCCCCCCCCTCCTGGTGTACTGAATAAATCATCAGCCTGCTCCACCTACCCCCCCCCCCCCCTCCCCCCCTGGAACGAGCAGCAACTAGTTTCAGCGCCTTGCCCCCTCCCCCTTTAGCCCTTGCCTGCCTGCCTGACCAGGGGCGTGGAGCATCTCGCTGCTGAGGTGAGCTTGGGAGGTGCGCCGGAGGAGGGGCAAGGTGCGAGGGCAGGTGCGCCCGCGGCGTGGCATGCGGGCGGCGCTGCGGCTCTGCTGATCAGGAGAGGGGGGGGCGCGATGGAGGAGAAGCTGCAGGTGCTCAGCCGGTGGGTAGGGCCGCCGCACAGCCCGATCCAGTGCTTTCGGGCGGAGAACCTGCATGTGGACTACGTGCTCTACGGCACCAGCGCCGGCCGCATCGTGCTGCAACACTTTCAGGTGCGTCACTTCCATCTCCCGCTGCAGCTGCTTGCCCCACCGCATGGCCTGCAATACTACTCCCCCCCTCGCCCGCTCCACCGCCCCCTCTGTTGGGTCTTCATTAGCAGTTTCGTGACTGACCCTCCTACGGGACGGCGATGCAGTCTGACGATGCGGGGCAAGAGGCTGGACACGAGGCGATGCCGATGCAGAATAAGTTTGCCACGTGCCTGGTGGCCTCCACGCCGCAGATGCCAGGTGGGGCGGCGGATCTGACAGAGGCCCTGTCCCTCCCGCTCCGTGCCCCCCCCCCCCCCCCCCTTGCGCCCCCGCCGCCGCCCCTGGCCAGCCCTGATGCCGCTGCCGTCCTTCTCTGCGTGCCTGCGCAGGCGAGGAGGTGGGTCCCGTGACGCTGGTGGCCTGGGGCGGCGGCGCGCGCTGCCTGCTGGCTGCAGTGGAGGGCGTCTGCATCCACATCTTCTCGCTCAAGCGCTACTTTGATGCGTTGGCCGGCGGCGCGCCCCACTTCTCCGCCACAGGTGGGTTACGGTGCCCCCTCACCCACAGAGTGGCATGCCCTCTGCGCCGTGTTCCGTGTGTTGACCCGCTGAGCGGGGGGCATTCCACCCGGCATGGTTCAGGCGAGACGGACTGGATCCCGGAGCCATGCCAGCACCTGGTGGTGCTTCACATGGACTCGCCTGTGGTGGCGGTGGACTGGACACAGGCGGTGGATGGTATCGTCGCCTCCGACCGCAGCGGCGGCGTGCACGCGTGGCGCCTGCATGGGGAGGCGGTCTATGCGCCCAGTTCGCCGCTGCAGGGCGGGGCGCCGCCGATGCTGGAACTCAGCTCGGGCGATCTCACCGCGGAGCCTCTGTGGCGGGCCGACATGGGACAGGCACAGGTGCGCCGCTGTCGGCTCCCGAGGGTGCGGGAAGGAGGGTTTGCTGAATGAGTTGCATCGGGGCACGCGCTCGGTACGGTCTCGCTTGTGGCAGTTTAGCCCCTTGCGTTGGCCATCCAGCCATGTGATGGTCTGTGATGGTGGTGGTGGGTAGGCGGGTGGGCGAGAGGAGGGGGGGTGGGCTGGGTCCCTCTGGCTGGCTTTCTGTCCTGGGATCCAGGGCTGAGTGTGCAACGTGCCCCAATCCATCCTGCAACAGACCCTGATCGCCGCAGGGGTGCACGCGCTCGCGCCTTGCGCTACGGCTGTGCACGGCGAGAGCAAGGTGGCCACTGTGGTGTGGCCGCACGACGGGCAGCCAGAGGTTAGCCCCCTGCCCCCCCCCAAACATACACCACTGGCCATCTGGTCATCGGATATCAGCAACCTCAGCCGCGCTGGTCCCCCCCCCCCCCCCCCCCTGGTCCCTTCCTGTCCCGCATCTTGGCGGCGACTTTGCAGGCTGATGACAGCATGTGCAGCGGGACAAGCGCACTCCGCGGCGGTGAGTCCTCAGTGACGCTGCGCTTCGAGGAGCTACGGCATCCGGCGCCGGTGGTCAGCCTGGAATGGAGCCCCGGCACGCTTGAGATCATCGCGCCGCCGGATGATGAGGGCATCGCGGATGGCGTGCGTGAGGTACAGATGGCCAGCCATCCCGCGCTGATGACCGTCTGCAGCGACCGTGTGATCCGCATCTGGGTGGAAGTCGTGGGCTTGGTGCCGCCGGGGCTGCGCCAAGACGTGGCTGCAGGTGCGCTGCCGCCCCCCCCCCCCCCCCCCCCACCAACACCATCTCTCTCCCCCTGCCGTTATGCCGTACTTACCCAGCGGTCGCCATATTAGCCAAAACGCAAAACTCTGGCCTGGCCCTGATCTGCCCTTGTGATGGGTGCGCAGCCGGCGAGCTAGGGACGTCGCACCTATGCGTGACGCTGGTCATCCAGCCTCCCGGCATCCAAACGCAGCGTGGCACGCTGCGCGCCGCCTGGGGCCGCCCGGCGCACATGGGCTCTATCGCTACACCGCTGCCCAGCGGCGCGCGGCACGCGCCGTCAAAGGCCGACAACGTGCTGTGGATTGTGGGCGTGCTCGACCAGCAAGAAGGGGGGGATGTTTTGGGGGCGGGCGGAGCCACGGAGCCGGCGCCGGAGCTGCAGATGGCGATGAGGGACGAGGTGTGATGCCCTTGGCTGCGGCGCTGCTGTTGACCTGTCGTCATCCCGGGATAGTCGCATGCTGAGCAGCAGAGAAGGGGGCAGAAGCAATCGTGGGCGCGCTGACACATAGGCATGCCGGTGAGGGTTTGTGACCGGTTCGACCAGGGCGGGTGGTGAAAGAGGCGAGTGTCTGTGGTGCAGGTGTACCTCTGGGCGGTAGATGGCCTCATGGGGCTCGTCATGAACGGCGTGGCCAACAACATGGGCGGCGGCAGCCGCACCATGCGCACCCCGCGCGCCGTCCTCTGGGGGCAGTACCACGGGCCGCTCACCTGGGCGCAGCCCACTGCTAGCCAGCAGGTTTACCTCGCGTGCGAGGTGAGCTCGCGTATGCTGGTGCATTTCTCTGGACTCACCTGCCTCCCCCTCCCGCACCCCAAGCCCCCTCCCATGCGTCTGCCAGCATGCAGTAGCAAATTGGCCCTAAAGGGAGCACTGCGCCTGAAGCAAACCTTCCCATGTGCGGAAGGGGCCCGGCTTCGGGGGGGGGGGGGGGGGGGGGGGATACTTTGCTATGAGATATATGTGTGCGGTATAGTATGGTACATGGTGTGGATCCTATTCCTCAGTATGCGTATTCCACAAGGGGCATGCTGACGGCCCCCTGACTGGCAGCGCTCTTCCCTCCCCTGCGCTAACCCCCCCCCCCCCCCCCCTGCCCCCCTCCCATCTGGGGCCTCTGTTCCCACAGCTCCTGCTACGTCATTCCATGCCATGCATTTTGTGGAGTATGGGCTGCTGCCCAGGGATGATAGCAGGGTGGAGGGAAGGGATAGCACCTGGGCGGCCGAGATGTGCCCCGGTTACTGTGTCTGTTTATCTGTCTCCCTGTCTCCCTGTCTCTGTGATTCTTGTATCTCCTTTCTCTGTGATTCGTGGTGGAGGCCGGGGCTTCGGTCATTGGTGCGAGGCGAAATGCCAGTCGGCTGATGCAGCAGAAAGATCGAACGACCACAGCCACGGCGGCCAACGGCAACTGTGAGGCTGGAGAGCGGGCGCTCAGGCGGACGCCAAGCAAAGCCGCTCTGATCTAACCCCCTCCCCCCCCCCCTCCCCCCCCCCCCCCCCTTGCCCTTTCGCGCAGGTACTGTACGAGGACGAGGTGCCCACGATGCAAGTGTACGAGACAGTAGCGGGCGCGCCTTGGGAGGCGTCGGAGCTGCGCGTCTACCGCGTGCCCACTGTGGATGCGAGCGGCATGCACCGCGCAGGCGTACACACGGGCGCGCAGCTGGGCCGCCACGTGCGCGGCCTGGTACGCGTGTCGCTGCTGGGCCACTCCTCGCCGGTGCTCAGCGTGCAGATCCACCCCGGGCTTGGCGCCGCCGCCAGCCTGGACCGCGACGGCGGCCTAGTGGTGTGGCTGGCGGATCCACTGACTCCGGTGTTTGCGCTGCCTGGGGGCGGCAGCGGGAGCACTGCCACGCCGTTCACGACGGCCGCATGGGTGCCCACTCCGCCGGCCTTCCTGCCCGCGCTGCCATCCATGATGGGCGACCACCCACAGGCTCTGCTGGCCGCCGCGGCCGGCAGCAACCTGCTGCTCTCCGCGGTGTGCCTCAGCCCGCACAGCCCGACTGCTACACGCGTCGCCGAGCTCTCCGTACCCCCGGCCGCCGGCCGCCTGCTGGCGCTGTGCGTGAAGCAAAACCCTGGCCAGCAGCAGCCAGCCGGCTCCCCCCTCACCCGCTACCTCCTTGGCTGCGCCAGCAGCGGTCCTGCCGGGCTGGGCGAGGCCGGCCATTCCTGGCTGCTGTGGCAGCTAGACGTGTCAGCGAGGCCTGCGGGCCCTGCCGGCGCGCCCGATAGCCCAGGCACGCCACGCAGCGCTGCGGCCGCCATCACCGTGGCGGCATCCTTCCTGGGGCAGCGCCCCGCGGGGCTGGCCCATCCGCCCATCCTAAGCGTGGCCGCGCTGGTTGACGCGGGCGCGGACATGGCGACATGCCACGCCGACGGCGGCATCGTGCTCTGGCGCTGCCGGCTGCCACCTTCAGAGCAGGCGGATGGCAGTCCGACTGGCTGGTCCCTTGAGGTGGCCGCGGCGGTGTCGCTACCCTTCGAGGCGCTGCCATGGGCCACCCCGCTGCCTGGCGCCGCTATCACCAGCGTTGCCTGCTTTGCCGCGCTGGCAGTGTCTGCCGGCGGCGGCCGCATTGCCGTGGCGCTCCGCTCCACCGGCTATGACGAGGGCGCGGTCGTCATTTGGCAGGTGCGACCAGCCTCTGCGCCCACGGCACCCCTGCCATACTGTCCATACAGCTCAAAAAGCGCATCCACTGACTCCGGTGTTTGAGCGATGTGCTGATACCAGCGTACGGGTGTTGTCAACCAGATTGACATGGCGTTCTTCACATATTCATGATTTCTAATCCCAGGGGGGGGGGGGGGGGGGTGAGGAACTGCCATATTTTCTCCACAAGGCTGCCGCTAGCGCGTCTGTGTCATTCCTCCTGCGACGACGGGGAATCTGTAGGTTGTTTTGAAGTGGTAGGTGGCGACACTTTTTACCAGGGGTACCGTATACAACTTGAAGCTCCGCATAAAATACCGCAAGAATACCAGTCAGTCGGTATTCCGGACGATACTTGAAGAATGATGTACCTGATGATTGCAGGTATTTTCGGAGGTTGGTTGCCAGATAAGCGAATCCGTATGGAAACATTACTGACTTTCGTAGTAACTATTTCACAGACTACCAAGCCGCTGATTCCTGACCCGCAGTTGTACTGCTCTAGGTCACAAATATCAATATCAGCCGTTTATCACCATGTGTATAGAAATCCCTTCCGGGGGCCGCTGCGGTAATAAGAACACTGCAAATAAGCACCGCCCTGCCTGCCAGAGGTCATATTTCGAGGAAACAGTAGCAGAGCTATATCAAATGTCTTATAGGTTGCATGCAAGCCCTATCTCAGGCTTGTATAATGAATCTTGTGGGTGCACCGGCACCGGTACTTGTTATGTGCGTCTCACGATAGTTTTGCCTACAAGTGTGTGCAGCCCATTACTTTCGCAGCGCATGTTGCTTGGATTTGTACTGGACATTTTGAGGTGGCATCTCTTGCAGCGCGCTTTGACTCCCTTTTCCCCGTAGCATGGCATGGGAAGGAGCGGGAGGACAACAGAGTCTAACGGTGCCCTGTGCCGCTGCCTGTTGGCTGGCCTCAGGCAGAGCGCGGGGGGCTATTACCTGCAACAGACAGTGGGTACCGTGTGGAGGGCGTGCTGGAGCTGGACGACGTGCCCTCCGGCCTGGCCTGGATGAACGTGCCCACCGCCACCCCTGTGCTGGCCGTCAGCTCCATGTACGAGGGCGTGGCGCTCTTCAGCCGCAGCCACTGCGAGGAGGGAGATGACCACCACTTTTCCGAGCCCCCCTGGGCTATCATCTGTCGCTGCGGGACGCACCACCAGCCGGTGGCCGCCCTCTCGTGGTCATGCACTGCAGGTAACCCCCGCCCCCCCCCCCCCCCCCCCCCGCCTCTCTCCTGTGCATCCTTGCCTGTTCCTATCCGCGGCCCTGATTAGGTTTCGATGTGTTTCCTGTTCATCCTTTCATCTTGCTGTCCGCAGCTCTGCACTCCCTGGATGTATTATTTATGAAATCGTTTTCGCTGACACTAACGGTCTCTGCCCCCCCCCCCTCCCCCCCCTCCACACACACGCACACCCAAAAACAACTTTGGTCCCTTGTCCTCCAGGCCCAGTCGTAGCCGCAGGCAATGAGCTGCTGGCACTTTCCAACAGCCTGCTGGAGTCCCTCGAGTCCAAGGCCGGTGCTGTTTCCTCTTCCAGCCTGAAACACGCGCCGCTAAGCCCCCTCAAGGTCCCCCCTCCCCCCCCCCCCCCCCCCCCCGGCCCCTGTCCCCGCAACCCCCCTGTCTCTTTCTCTGCCACCTGCGCTGCTGGGCCGCCCATCTTGCTGCCCCATCGACTCTTTTGACTTGGCACTGCTGACGCAGATTGGGAGCGCCAACCGCTCGCGCAAAAACGCGCAGGCATACTCGCGCCTCACCATCCAGGCGCTGGCCCGCGACATGGGCGGCCCGCTGCCGGACTTCCACCCCCGGGTGCTACGCGCCCTGCTGGCCCAGGGGGGCTTTCGGGCTGCCGTGGCTGTGATGCGCACGCTCCTGGACTGGCTGCGCCGCCACGGCGAGGACCTCAGGGTCGGACGCAAGGCGCTGCCGATGCCTGCTGCAAGGCTGCAGGTGCGCTCACTGCTGTCGCGCCCTCGGCCCCAGCCCGTTGTGGTCAGTCTCTGCTGCCTGTGCCACCCGTGCCAGGTACACTCACACGCCGTCTCCCTCTTGCTGCCCCAGGATCTAGTAGCGGACTGGCATGTGAACTGCTTGGAGGCATATCTGTCCTCCTCGGACGCACGCATCGGGCCTGCACGTGCCACCGCAAGCACTGCTCCAACACAGTCGCTCAGCGCTCTGCTGGGACGACCGAAGCCACCACAGGCAGCACCCCCGGCGGTGTCCAGCGGCCAACTGGATACGTCTGCGTTTGGTGGCGGATCTGCTGCTACTGGACAGTCCGTCTCCAAGGCTGATGTGGCCAGTGGGCAGCTCGACATGTCCGCTTTTCGAGGCTTTGGTGGTGGATCCAGCCAGCCAGCAGCCAGCTCGCAGTCTCAAATGGAGAGTGGGCAGCTGGACGTGTCCGCTTTTGGAGGCTTTGGAGGCGGCTCTGCCCAGCCAGCAGCCAGCTCGAAGTCGCAGGTGGACAGCGGGCAGCTGGACATGTCGGCCTTTGGTGGATTTGGTGGTGGATCCAGCCAGCCAGCAGCCAGCTCGAAGTCGCAGGTGGACAGTGGTCAGCTGGATATGTCGGCTTTTGGTGGGTTTGGTGGTGGCTCTGCCCAGCCAGCAGCCAGCTCGAAGTCGCAGGTGGACAGTGGGCAGCTGGACATGTCGGCTTTTGGAGGCTTTGGAGGTGGCTCTGCCCAGCCAGGAGCCAGCTCCAAATCCCAGATGGAGAGCGGGCAGCTGGACATGTCGGCTTTTGGTGGGTTTGGTGGTGGCTCTGCCCAGCCAGCAGCCAGCTCGAAGTCGCAGGTGGACAGTGGTCAGCTGGACATGTCGGCTTTTGGTGGGTTTGGTGGTGGCTCTGCCCAGCCAGCAGCCAGCTCGAAGTCGCAGGTGGACAGTGGGCAGCTGGACATGTCGGCTTTTGGCGGCTTTGGAGGCGGCTCTGCCCAGCCAGGAGCCAGCTCGAAGTCGCAGGTGGACAGCGGGCAGCTGGACATGTCGGCCTTTGGTAGGTTTGGAGGTGGCTCTGCCCAGCCAGCAGCCAGCTCGCAGTCGCAGGTGGACAGTGGTCAGCTGGACATGTCGGCTTTTGGCGGCTTTGGAGGCGGCTCTGCCCAGCCAGCAGCCAGCTCGAAGTCGCAGGTGGACAGCGGGCAGCTGGACATGTCGGCTTTTGGTGGCTTTGGAGGCGGCTCTGCCCAGCCAGGAGCCAGCTCCAAGTCGCAGGTGGACAGCGGGCAGCTGGACATGTCGGCTTTTGGCGGCTTTGGAGGCGGCTCTGCCCAGCCAGCAGCCACGCAGCGGCGCAAGAGCGAGGAGGCTGCAGCAAATCGCCAGGTGAACTGGACAGCGTACCCGGGGTTTTACAGCTCGTGGAGCAATCAGCGCGAGGCAGAGGCCCAGCCACTGGTACCTCTGCAGCCGGATGAGGTGGAGGAGGTGGAGCGCGCTCTCGGCCTCTCTGTCCATCAGGCCGCAGCGCCCAGCGAGAAGTTTGGCATCCTGGTGGGGCTTGCTCCCCTGGCCGCACATACCAAGCATGATGCTTCAGTCTGCGTGAAACTGCATGTGACGGTGTTGGCATCGGTAGTCGCCTGCGAGTGAGCTGGGCGCTCTCCACGATTCCGCTCACACTCATGTTCCTGAACATTGCCGGTTGACGGCACACGTGCTGTGTTGCACCACGACTCACTGTCATTGTCTCCACTGCGCAGGCAAACAACGAGGCTGCCGCTAAGGAGGCGAAGGAGCGGGCAGCGGTGGCCCGGGGCGCGGCGGCGGCCGTCCTGGGCCTGAATGTGGAGGAGCTGGGGGAGCTGGCGGCGATGGCAAAGCAGCTGTCGGTGGATGGCAGCCTGCTGCCGCTGGCCTGCAGTGCCCGCGTGGGGGGCTTGGAGGGCGCAGAGGCCCGGGAGCTGGGCGCGCGGCAGCAGAGGTACAACCTGGACCTACCTGGCATGCGCTTTGCCGGCCTGCTGGTGCTGTCGTGCCTGCACCCTGGGCAGCCCGAGGGCGGCGGTGCGTCAGAGAAGAAGCAGCAGCATAAGCACTCCGCGCCCTCTGCCCTGGGTCTGCCCCCTTCGCGGCCCCCGTCCTCCGCCCTGAGGCCTCCCTCTGGCGCCATGGACCGCGTCGCTGCCAGCCTTGGCGCCACATCCTCAGGGCTGTTTGGCGGCACGGCACCCTCCGCGCTGCGCGGCCTGCTCCCTGGTGGCAGGGGCGCCTCCTCCGGGACCAGCACCCCCGGCAGCGCCTCGAACCTCTGGCCGCGCTCCCGAGGAAAGTCGCGCGGGCGGCTAGCGTCCGGTCTCGCCTCCCACGGGAGCACCACCAGCGTGCTCTCCTTCAGCGAGCTCACCGACTCTCCCGCCGCAGCCGCGCTGGCCAGCAGCCGGGCGGCATGGGAGCAGAGCGCTGGCCTGCGGCCCGGCCTGGGTTTGGAGGCCGCCCTGTGGGCGATGCAGAGCAGCAGCCAGCGCGAGCTTGTCGGCGCGGCCACGGCTTCCATGCACCGCCTCACAGGTGCCAAGCATACGGTCTACATAAATCGACACCGCCCCCGCCCTTCCCCCTATGCCATACTCAAAACTTTGGCAAGGCAGGACAAGAGGCATGCAGACACCGCTGGTCCGACACCCTGACTGTGGTGCCCGCACCCCCGATGTACCGCAGGTGAAGTTGGCAGCCAGCCTCCGCCGCTGACGTGGGCAGCGATGCGCTCCGTCGGCGCCGGCTTCTGGCTAACGGATCGGGAGGCGCTGCGCGCGACCGCGGAGGAGCTAGCCAGGGCGCAGTTTGCCGCGACCCGCGACCCGCACGAGTGCGCCCTCATGTACATTGCTCTGGGAAAGAAGTCCACCTTCCAGGTGCGCCCCCGCTCAGGGATGGTGACCAGTATGGGGCCACCCAGCCACCAGGAGAGCCACCGCATGCGCGCGCCTATGAGTGCAAGGATCCAGTGTTTCGGATTTGTGCCTTCCTCCCCTGCAGAATGATTCACGTATTCATCACGGTTTTGTGAATACAGCAAACAGTTATCATCCCCATTGTGACCCCCCCCCCCCCCCCCCCTGCAGATGCTGCTCCGCTCCAGCAACCTGCGCACCTTGGCGGACTTCATGGAGCGCGACTTCAGCGACCCGAAGCACCAGGCGGCGGCGGGTAAGAACGCGTACGTGCTCCTGGGCAAGCACCGCTACGAGCTGGCGGCCGCGATGTTCCTTCTGGCGGGTGCCACGGGCGAGGCCCTCGCCGTGTGCGGCAGCCAGGTGAGCACCGGCGGCGCCTCATTTCTGACAAACGCTCACCCCCTCATCACCCGGCTTCCCGCAGAGGATGGGCGTTCGCTGGCATAGGCCTTGGCATCGCCCACGAAACATGCCGGCGACAATGCCATCTTTCCTTGGGCGCCGCAACCATAGACAATATCTGTGATTCTAGATGCCCTACACTCCTGGATCCTTGCCCCTGTCTAGTTAGCAGCAGGTGCACGATCATGAGTCAGTCCTGGGTGCCGCCTATCAATGGCGTGTGACGGCGCGCATGTTTCGAAGAGAGTGTGGTGTCTTTACAATCCACCAAGTGTTCTTGGGGCTGGGGGGGCGCCCCCTTCATGGCGGTGTTGTTGCAGCTATGTCCTTGTTGTGTCCACCGAGCTTCTTTACCTCGGCAGCTAGCATGCGGCTCCTGTGTGCAGCCCCGAAGCAATGGCTCGCGGCAGCTTGGAACGGCGTAGGAAGGTGGGAGGGGGAATCAGTGTATCCGCTCAGTCGTGCCGCGTGGCTGCTCCGCTGTGGTGAGGGTAGTGAGGGATATCCGCATTGACCGTGTGCGGTGGGAACGGATCGGCTGACTGAACTCCCCCCACCCCCCCCCCCCCCCCCCCCCCTCTTCCCTCCGTGTTGGGCTGTCGGCATAGCTGAAGGATTTCCAGCTGGGACTGTTCATCGTGCGGCTGCTGGAGGGTTGCGCAGGCCCGCAGACGGTGAAGTTTGTGGAGGACACGGTGTTGCCGGCGGCGGTCCAGGCGGATGACCACTGGGCGGAGGCCGCCCTGCTGTGGAGCCTCAGCCGCCGGCAGCCAGCCCTCCGCGCGCTGCTGGCCAACTCTGCCGCCGCGGTCCCCCCGGACGGCGGCGGCCCGAGCCGCGCAGCCGGCGACGGTGTGGGCGTGCTGGAGTGGGTCACACTGCACGGCGGCCACCTGTGCTTGGGTGCGTCGGGCCTGGCGGACCTGGCGCGTGCCGCGGCGCACGCCGCGTACCGCCTGGACGTGCTGGGCTGCAGCCTGAGCGCGCTGCAGAGCCTGGCGCACGCGGAGGTGCTCGAGACGGCCGCGGCGGCCGAGGAGGAAGAGGAGAAGGGGGAGGCAGCAGCAGCAGCAGCAGCAGCAGCAGCAGGGGGCGCCCTCCCGCCGCCGTTGCACCGGGCGGTGCGCGATAGCTGGTGGGCGCGGATTGTGGCGGGCGCCGCGGCGCGAGCCTTCCTGGCGGAGCGGGGCGGCAGTCCGGAGGGGAGTGGAGCGGAGCTGTGGCGTGAGGTTGCCGAGCAGGAGCTGGGAGCGCTGGCGGTGAGGCTGAGCCGCTGCCTGACCCGCCGGCCAATTAGATACCCATTATTTGTGGGGAAGCAGGAGGTCGGAAACGGGCTTCGGGGTGAGAGACCGGATCAATTAGATGACCCCTCAATTCATACCCCTGAAGGCCCTGAACCAGCGACTGTTCCGCCCACATGACACATCACCACCGCAAAACATACCAAATGGCGATTAATCCGCAGCATGAGCGCCACCTTGAGCTATACCTACGGCCACAACGCTCTGGGGTCACTATACACGCCGTTGTGTGGACCCTTCCACGATGAACGATGACCTTTTATCTGGAAGAATAGTAACACACCACGAGTAATTCTTAATAGAGTTTTTCCACAATGATGATTCGTAGAGATATCGTCATGGACGAGCAGTCCGGATAATGCACCGGTACCGGTACCGGCCCTCCGCACCTGGCGGTTACGGGTAAGGATTCCTCCGTTGACCGGTCGCGACTGTTCCTCATCGCGCCACCCGAAAATGACAACACCAGGTACTGTCCCGTACCCGGTCAATTTTGTTCCCGGTTCAATGACGAAATTGCTGCGAATTGGTATTGTGGAACAACTCTATAGCGCTTAAATCTCCGACGCTACGTTTGCAAATGAGTTCATTCCTCTTGCGAACCGCACACCCGGTGAGATGTCTCGGTATGTACGCCCTTAACCAGGGGGCGCCGTCTCCCCGTTGTGGTTCCTGTACCCACTCGCCGCTCGCCGGCTGGCCCGCCCCCCTGACGCCCCCCCTGCCCATGTTGCCCGGCCCGGCTGCCCCGCAGGCGTCCGGGGTGCCCAAGCTGGCGCCGCGCAGCCTCATGCGCATGCTGGAGATGCTTGAGCGCCAGCAGCACGCCGTCCACCCGCCGCACCCCACGGTGCCCACCGTCACGTGCGCGCGCCGGCGCTCCCGGAGGACGGGCCTGCTGTCCCCGCGCCACGGCGGCCTGGAGGGGCAGGCGCGCTCCGAGTACTCAGCCTCCACGCACGAGGTGGGGACAGAAAATCCCCGTGGGCGCTGACTGACACCTCCAAGAGTCACCCCCCCCAGTTGTGCAGCTGGCAGCGTCGCGCCGTTGGGTCCTGACCTGCTCCTGTGGGGCGGGCAGGGCGAGGCGGACGAGCTGTACACGGACTGCATCAGCATGGTGCAGCTGGAGGGCGACAAGGTCATGGCGGTGGCCGCCTGCCGCAGCGACAGCCAGCTGGACCAGGACGGCCGGATGCACACCTTTGCCGCGGCCACCTCGAGCGACGGCATCCGGGTCGCGGCGCTGGTGCGCGCAGGGGAGGAGACGGTGCGCGCCTCCTGCCCCTCCCTTGCCGCTCCACTCATCTGCTTTGGAAAGGAGAGGAGAAGCTTCATATCTCAAGACAGTAGTGTGCCAGCTCGTCAATTTCAGGCAGGAAGGACAAATAGGAAGGAGTGTTGTGTGTGGGGGGGGGGGGGGGGGGGGCTCCGCAATTCTGCCGTAGAGTAGCGCCGAGACCGCCATGCTGTGTCCCCATGATGGCGGCGCTACGCATATCACATGCACAGTATCGCATGCATGCGGCGCTTCGTTCCATTCCTAGCGTGCGGTGGTGTTCCGTATGGGGAACATGGCGGGACTTGGCGGTATGGGGAACATGGCGGGACATGGCGGGAGACCCAGACTGGGGCTGGTGGTGCGGATGGGGCACCGCTATCATAGATCCGGCGCGCTGTCCGGTGGGCAGCGCTGTGCCGGGGTGGCTGAGACTCTGCGGGGCCCTCTGGAACGCAGGATGAGGAGGAGCCCGATCCCGACGCAGAGGACCGCGCCAGCATGTTTTCGGGGCTGATGTCCGATATGCTGGAGCACATGCGCTGGCCGCCGGATCCCTGGGCCGTGGTGACCGGGGAATCGGCAATGCAGGCTCAGGTGCCCCCCCCCCCCCCCCCCCCCTTCTCCCCCATGGGCTGCCCAGCTTCCGTCCTCAGCGCCCGACCGCAGTGGTGGGTCGGCTGCCATCGCCAGGTGCCCAGCCTGCGCTGTCTGCCCTGCCAGGTATGTTCTGGCTGCTGACTGGCTGGCTGGGCTTGCTTCGCTCCGATGCCTGCAGGAGGCCTACCACCACGGGCACGCCCGCTCCCACGCCCACGTCACAGGGGCCCGGGAGCCCCATGATGGGCAGCCCCACGCGGACGCCGCCGCACAGAGCGTGTTCATCAGCGCTGCGCAGGTCGCCCCCCCCCCCCCCCCCCCCTCCTCCTCGGCATGACTGCGCGCTCCCACCTGGCTGCCCCGGGGCGCGTTGGTCTACTACGAGGCCTGAGACGGCTCGATCTTCGCAGCCCCCGTGCCTGCAAGTGGCGCTCGAGCATTATGTCAGGCGTTGCGCCGCCCTCCTGCTCGCCGGTGCCCTCTCTCACTGACGGCTGCGAGCCGCGCCGCCCACGCAGGTGAACACCACCGCGCTGGACGCGCACCCTTCCCGCGGCCTGTTCCTGTCCGGCTCCCTCTCCGGCCACGTCTTCCTGTGGCAGTACAACCAGGACATGGCGCTGAGCGCGTTCACGCCCAAGCCGCGCGGCGCCGCAGCGGGCAGCGCCGCGCCGAGCCCGTCCCACTGGGGCAGCGCGCTCTCGGTCCGCTTCAGCGGCTGCGGGGAGCGCTTTGCCGCGGCCGGCAGCGGCGGCATCGTTGCCACCTGGCGCCTGGACCAGGGCCGCCCGCTCAGCGGCGCAACCGACCTGGACGGCGACGCCAGCAGCCTGGGCGCTGCGGACTGGTCGCACCCCTGCTTCTCCAAGGTCCTGCCCCGCCACTCGACATGTCACTCGACCAACCCCAATGACTGTTGACAGGTGCCACCCGGAAGGCGGCTTGTGCCATGCGGCGTCACATGCCAGCGACATGCGATTGTCATTATGCATTTTAGAAGTGCTCGCCTGCGTGATGATGGGAGGAGAGATTAGGGCTGGCGTGAGCGAAGTCCGTGTTCTCGTGTCTGGTTGTGACAGCCCTGGGCTGGCGGGCATCAGGGAAGGGGTGCTGTGCCAGGCTGGGTGCCATCTGGGCATGCACCCTCTCACACAGGCTGTCTTGCGCGCCTGCAGGGCGGGACGGACGTGATCTACCTGGGCGGCAGCAGCAGCGTCTTTGCGGCCGCCGGGCACTGCTCCCACGGCAGCGTCCGCATATGGGACACGCTCAGCCCCCTGCGCACCGCCTGCGTCGGCCACCTGGACTACCACGACTCCCACAGCGGCTCCTCCTGCCTCACCATGCTCCCCGGCGGGCTGCTCCTGGCCAGCGGAGGCGAAACCGGCCACGTGGCGGTGCACGACCTCCGCATGCTGGGCGGGTCAACAGGCGGCCGCCTGCTGTGGCACGCCAAGCACGGCGGGCCCAACGGCGGGCACTATGGCCGCGTCATGTGCGCCGCGGCGGGTCTCCGGCCCGGCGCCTCGCGCTCCGCCAGCACCTCGGAGGCGGCGATGCTGGTGACGGGCGGCAAGGACGGCACGGTGCGGCTGTGGAATGGCCCCACTGGCAAGCCGCTGCAGGTCAAGCCCCCTACCCCCCCGCCCTTTCCCCCTGCGTCCCAGACCACTGCACCCGACAATGAAAGTTTCACCTGGTGAGGCCTTGCCTGCGGGTGTAATGGCGTAGGCAGGCTATACTACACACAAGGCAATGACCCTCGATGTGCCACCTCGGCATGCGACCTGCAGGTGCTGGAGCAGGCGCACTTTGTGCAGCGGCGCGGCGCCACTTCCTACCTCCTGGGCAGCCGCAACTCCACGCACAAGCGGTCCAAGGCACAGAGCACCACGGGCGTGGCAGTCACGGGGGTCCAGCTCACCAGCGATGGCCTGCTGACCTGCGGGGCAGATGGCGCCGTGCGCTTCCGCAGGGTCAACGCCTGAGCTGAGCGCCACACCCCTGACTGTGTTGTCACGGGGCAGCATGCGCCGCCGGGCGGGGGCCTCCTCCCTGGCTACCTGCAGCCGCAACGCAGCCCCAACACGCGTTTTGCTGTTGTGAAGTAGCTGCTCACACAGGTATAGCCTTCGGCCTATAGGAAGCAGGACTGTTTTAACGATGGCTGGCTGGCTGTCTGCAGTCTCCGCCACCTACTTGTATGCCACGGGCATTGACCACCTTCTGAGCACCCACTTCTCTAGCGAGCTAGAGGGCATCCTCGGCATGCGGCAGCGCATCCACTGATGGGCCCCGCCAGCACCTTCTCCCGCTGTGGACCGGCCCCAATGCATACAACACATGGCCACTCATGCTGGGGTTGTCCATTCCCCTGAGACCAAATGAAATATATTGTAACGGCGAGCGTCTTGCCCACGCGGCGGTCATCAGCGCATCCTATGCCAGCGCACACTCACATGGGGTGTTACAGCTGTGGGGAACCCAAATGTATTGCACAAGTCAGGCCAGCTCATCCAAAACAGGTAAACTATTTGTTGCGCATCCTCATCACCCTGGACGGTGGATGTGAGTAATGCATTTATCACTTGTTGTCTTCAATTTCCGCATGGTTGCATTTCTAGCCAGCATTCCCTACTGATGTGCCCCCATCAATCCCAAAGATGCGCCGCGCACATATCATATATATCATGATGTATATATGTATCGTATATATGTACATGTGGCATATATGTATATGTGCTGTTATGCATATATACACATTGCCATGGTGGGCGCGAGCGCCAGCGCGGAATCGCCAGCGCGTACATCTTGCATGGGACGGTACATGCGGATGCGAGTAGCGCGTACGGTACGCTGCAACTACAGGTACTACGGGTACGTACGGGCTGTGTGTTTCCAGCACGTACGGGGCCCAAGCCGCGGGCGTTGTAGCTCCGATGCGATTAAGAGAATAGGGTCCTCAGGTATATAAGCATACCGGCCGGGATCCGTCAAGTGGGCAGGCAAGCCTCGCGTCCCGTGGACCAACCTTTCTGGGAGCCGAATTCACGAGAGCTCGCGGAGACCCGGAGTGATCGTTGGGTCCGGTGGTGCTTGGGGCCTTCCCATGCCTCAATAACTGAGAGAGGAGTAAAGACCCAGACATACTACCATGGGCGGAGGTAGGGTACCACCAGGCACTGCATTATTTCCTGCAGATGGTGGACATCTGGAGGAGGACCCCGGTAGTCGGTGTTTCGGAGTAGTAGGGGAGTCCAGGCTTGCGCGTAGAAACCTGAGCATCGGTCCACAAGGAATAATCCCGGGGTATCAGGCCGAGGGGGCGCAGGCGAGGGACGACACGCAACGGAGTGTCCCTCTGCCTTGTGGGCGGTTCAAAACGGTATCGGTTAGAACGGGCAGCTGCAACCCTTCTTTTGTTGTCTTGGAATTTGTAGGAAAACGCATCGGAGGCATTCAAGATTTATTTCAGCTGGAGGGCTGGCACTGCCAAAAGACCGGGTCAGAAAAGACCGGCAAAAGATCTCGCTGAGCGCGCAGCTGCTGCACATGCTGCAGCGGAGGGCACTTGTGATGCGTCCGAAGGAGGCGAGCAGCCCGATGCAAGGGTCCCGGTGGAGATTGGGTCCGCGCCGCTGCGGTAGATACCCCCGCAGCAGCACAAGCGGTTGAAGAGCGCATCCGTGCCGATGCTACTAGGTCAGCCTCGTACTCCACGCAGCTCCCGGCCTTTATTTGTGAGATGTATAAGGTCACCGGTAATGATTTTTATGAGCGGATATGGTCCACCATGCATCAGGAGAGTTTTCTCGAGCGGTCGGTGACGTTTGCAGCACGGAAGCACTGGGCGCACAGCAAGGTGCACACTGTCAGCACCACCCAGGAGCTCAACCGGCGCTTCGCCTCTGGGGTGAATGAGCCGTGGGGTACAGTAGCGATACTGCGCTGCCGCCGCCGCGCCCACTTGTTGGAGCAGCGCTTGGATTTTGTCACCCTACGTACGGTCAGTTAGCTATTGTCACGGGACCGAGACGTTGACAGGAATAACGATATAGCTCGTATTGTAAATGAGCATGAGGAGCAGGAGAGGGAGGCTGATGACGCACTTGCCATATATAGAGAAGGTAGCG
Source organism: Tetraselmis striata (assembly GCA_006384855.1). Lineage (NCBI taxonomy): Eukaryota > Viridiplantae > Chlorophyta > Chlorodendrophyceae > Chlorodendrales > Chlorodendraceae > Tetraselmis > Tetraselmis striata. Next base: position 23,376 of record VCJN01003129.1, read on the forward strand.
CACATCCTGACAGCTCCATGCTACGGCTAGCCATGCAAGCAGTAGTCCCGTCTGACCTGGAAATCAGGGCGGGTGCGGAGGGGCGCAACGTTAACGGTCAGTTTCGAGCGCGGTGTGATGATTGCACGGCTATGCACCTACCCGACCCCTTCCATGCCGTGCACTCAAGGCATATGCACGCAAGCATCAGCAGCGTGCAGCTGCGGGAAAGGTTGCGGTGGCAGAGGGCGCGCCGAGAGGGGTCGGGTAGGTGCCGCATGGTGCCGCCCGCCATCCTCAGTGGCCATGCCAATGTCGGCGCCCAATACTAGCACCAAACCGCCGCCGCGTGGGGCAGGGGGTGCCAAACATGAGCATGCCCGTGGGCAGGCATGCTGGAATTGCGAGCGTACGGACGCTGGCCACACCTCGTATGTAGAGTGTCACCGCCGGCTAGACCCCGGTTTGCTGCGCCGGTTCCCACATTGGCCCACGAAGCATCAGCGCTGGACGGACTTTCTAGCCCGTATTGGCAATCCCAACTTGGACAAGTGGCAGCCCGTCAGCAAGGTGGCTGCAACCCGCAGTCCTGCCAGCGGAAAGGCACAGGTAGCGACCGCCCAAGCCGATAAGCCGGCGGAACAATGGAAGGACGCATGTTACCTAACTGAAGTGGCGGAGAGTGAGGTGCATGTGGCCAGCATGGCCTGTCCCCAGTCCTCTCACCCCTGCCGGGACCCCGCGGCGGCGGTTAGGTGCTAGTATTGGCACCGACATTGGCCTTGCCACTGAGGGTAGTGTCGGGCGACACCGCGATGTTCGGCCTTTTGATCCCACAGCGGGACCTGCGGGGCCACTGATCCCACAGAGGTGACCCACCTGAGCAACATCCGTTACGGTGTTAAAGGCCGGTCGGGCCGCAGGCCTAAGGCAGCCGAGCGGGGGCGCTGGGCGCGAGCATTCCCACAGTAGCGGGGCTGCCGGTGGCGGCCCGGGACGCCCGCGTTTTGCTGCGTTCTATGACCACTGACCCCGGGTCCCGCATGGACCAGCCCGACTGGACCGCAATGCGTGAGTCCTTGGCGCACTGTCCACATGGCTGAACCTGAATTTGGGCTGCACGACTCCTCGCAATTGTTTGGGCCGGCTGTCGAGCATCCGCACCCCATGGACCGGGACGCGATTGACGCACGGAAACAACAGCTGTGTCAGCATTGGCGCATGGCGCTGCAACACCTGAGTGTGTCCCATGTGAGCAGTGAGCATGACGCTCTTGTTTTCGGGGGACAAATTGTCGGCCGCTGCCGCCGGCCGCTGGCGCGGGGTACTGGTGCAGGTGCTGAACGGCAGCCTGGACCGCCGTGATGAGTATCACATGGCATGCCGCGTGGCATTGGATAATGTACTCAAGTGGTTTTCAGCTACTGCCCAGCTCAGCGTGGCAGACTTCAGCTATCAGGATATGCACGCTGTGTTCTGGCATAGTGTCGGGAGCATGTTGGGCGTCAATTTGGAGGAGGAGCAGCCCTCGCTCATAGTGGCGGCGCCGTAGACGTACCGCATGACCGTTGGTACGGCGCAGCAGGCGCATGCCATGCGCCATGCATGCCAGCTAGACATGGGTGAGCGCGCGGATCCGCCGCCACTACCGCCTGTTGTAGGGGACCGTTCTGTAAATGGGCTGTCTGTCATTTCAGGCCGCCGCCGCTTGGCTGACATGGACCCTGCATTGCATCAGCTTAGGCTGTCCCAGTATGCGTATTTCAATAAGCTGGCCGCGGAGGGTTATCGCCAACCGGGCGTGGGCCTTGTCGACATGCACTATACCACCATCCATGTGGCGGGCGTACTGTGTCGGACTAGCTTGCTTGACAGTGGCGCGGACATGCTTGGCTTCAATCGCCGACTGTACGACCGCATTGTGGCCCATCAGGGGCGAGAGTGCCGCACGAGACTTATTTCCATGTCGAGCATCTACCCTGAGGCGTCATTGGACACCGTTGTGCTGGAGCCGCTGTCCATACGGCTCAATTAGCGAACCTTGTGGGAGGTCGGCACTGTCTGGCAAAAGTTTGCGGTGCTGACAACAAGGACCTGCCAGATGTTTTTTGTAGACCTATCCATAATGAACGCGCTGCAGATCATGCTGCTGCATCCGCCGCGCATCGCGGCACATTATCTGTCCCGGCGCGGCCTGGCACGGAGAGCAAGCTATTGTACCTCTGCAAGATGCCAGGCAGACCATGCACACGCGGGCCAAGGGCAGTGGCGCGGTGTGCATGGTCTTCCCGTGTTGTTACCTTGCACCCACCCCCGCAACCGGCGGCTGGTGGTGGAAGAAGGGGGGGGGGGGGGGGGGGGGGTGACGCCGCCACCCAGGCAGGCCAGCCGGAAGGCTACATGGGCCATGCCAACCGCACCGCGCCCATTTTTTCGCCCCCCGTTTAGGTCGAGGTGGGCACATGCGGATTGATGCGGCAGCCGGATGAGAGCCGAGGTGCGTGATGCATGGGCACTGGCTGAGTGCCAACCTGCCATGACCAACGTCGGCCGGTGCTGGAGAGCGGGCACGAGCTGCCACTGAGCGGCCTGGTCCAGGCAAACCCTGACGCCGTGGGCGCCCTGCCGCACACAGACCCGGATAAGCGCTTTGTCCTGCCATTAGACACTACTAGTGGCAAGGTAGGAGCACTACACCCACTCATGCTGCTCAGTGAGCTTAGTGGCATGGGGACAATACCGTGTAAAGCTGTCCATGATGGTATGCACACTGCCAACTTGAAGCTCATTGAGGCTAACCCCGATCGTCGAGAGGACCTGCGCAAGCAGTTTCAGTGGGTGTATGAGCTGTGGCCCGACCGCATGCCGGAGCATGTTGCGCAGCACGCGTTTGACCTCGATGAGGCAATAGGGCATGACATCACACATGTTACCGCTGAGCTGGTGCTGAGCCACTTGGGCCATGTGGACGTGATGACAATGTAGCCACCATGTCCGGATCTGTCGTCGCTAGGCATGCGCATGCATTTGGGAGTGCAGGCCGCACGCACGGGCACAGTCGTGCCATTGCTAGCTGCCCTACATGATCTGCAGTACTTGATGGCCAAGCGGCGCGGGTTCGTTGACTGAGCTAACGCTCCGGCGCAGTTCGGCTACTTGATCGAGAACGTCGAAAAGCCCCCGAACGGACGACGGAGCCCCAAGGTGAACCAAGCATTCGATCTTTGAACGGCGTGCTAGGCCACCGCAACATGCACAAGCCCCATTTGTGTGGCGACGTGGCGCTAAGAGAGGCGTGCTGGTGGATCAACATATTCACCAACGACTATTACGACAGGGTAGAGGGGGAGTTCTATAGAGCCCCTGTATGCCGCTGGCTGTTATAGTGGCAGAGGAGTCGGGTGGCAGAATGCATCCGCAGATTGCCCATAGGGCCAAACCCTATACCCTGTTAGGTGGCCTAAATGAGGACGGCCAGACCATGAAAGGTGCTGCCCAAGTCCCCCGCTCGCGTGGACACTGTAACACAGATCCACAATCATCTGGATCAGGGGCAGCCCGGTGCCGGCATGTTGCATGTTGTCGGCTCACGGCCGCCAAAGTACGTGTCCACAGCTGCGCGGATCCGGGAGCTGTGCCGTAGCGCACCGCCGGGGTTCTATACGCGAGCTGACTTGGGTCGAACTGAGAGCCAACACGTGCTGGCCATCGGCAACGTGTGGGCAGGCACATCGGTGTCGGTCATGCTGAGGATTGCGGTAGCATGGGCTCACCAGCGTCGCTGGGAGAGCTACGTTGCCACCCTCAGCCTGGTGGAGCCTGCCAAGCGCGCCGCCGTTCAGGCCGCTGAGCGCCGGTTGCACCATGCTATGCGGCAGCGGGGCGAGGCCGAGCTGGACTTGCACGGGGCAGCCTTGCATACGCTTGAGCTGCTTTTCTTATTTCTTTCATACGCGAAAAGAAGCGGCGGGGCAAGACCCAGCAGGAGATTGGCGTGAAACTGATGAGTAAAGCCAGGCAAAGGGGGCTGCATCAGGCCGAGGCTCAACGCCGTGAGGCTGAACGCAAAGCCGCTAAGGTTGGTGAGAAGGCTGCGCGGGCGCAGCGTGGGCTGAGGTGGGTACAACAAGACCCCAAGGTGACCAAGCGGGCGCCGTCCAGGCAGGACCGTATCTCCAACTACCGGGGCGCAAAGCTGGTGTAATACTTGTTTTTGGTGGCCACATGCTGCACCATTGCCTTCGGCGTGGGTTCCATGATGGGCGCCGCTGTGTTGTCTGAGGCGGCCGGAACCACCCTGCCAGACAACGGCGACCAGCTGAGGGTCAGCGACATGTGCAAGAATTATACCTTTGCCGCCGCTGGCACGGACCGTGAGCAGCTGATGCAGGAGTGTTACACGCACCTATGCAACCGGACGTTTGCCGGTAAGTCCGAGGAGATGGTAGCTATACCTAGTAGGCTGACGTCCACCAAGGACGGCTCCCCGCATACCTGGAGTGTAGGAAATTCCTTTAAGCTAGCTATAGAGTTGGCGGACAGGATGGACCATGACCCGGGGAGCTGCGCATGGAGCATGCATGCCCTGCTGGTGGTCAACTATGAGCCCGTAATGTATGACCTCACCGATCAGAACCTAGTGTTTGGAAAGCAATACCACCTAGCGAAACGTGGGCAAGATTTTGCTGAGGAATGGGTGGAGGAGTTGGAAAGGACGGGCTGGTCGTGGAGATTAAGAGCTCGTAGGCGGCGGCGGTCGTGGTCGCGCCCAAGAAGGATGAGTCGGGAGCATGGGATGAACTGCGGTATGCCATAGACTATCGCGGTCTAAATGCCAAGACACATAGAGATCAACACCCCACACCTGTGACGGAGGAGATCTGACCTAAGACAGATGGTAGTTCAGCGATTTTCAGCTGACGTGATGCTGTAAAAGCTTTCCCCCAATGTGCTGTCGATGAGTCCGTGCATCCGTGCATGGCGTTTCACGCCGGCAACCGCCTTTTTCCTTCGACTCCACTACAAATTGTGCCTTATTTCTGATATATGCCCAGTGGGCGTGATGCCACTATGTATTGTAGTGGTATATATATACCACTACAGTACCGTTCACTAGCGGGGTAGAAACACAGTACTATGAGAAGCGACTGTACATCACAACAAGATCAATGCGACATATCAATGCACTGCTACAATCATTTGTCCGGTAGTAATACCGCCAGCGCACAGATTGTACCCGCCTGCCACGGTATTAAACGGTTTGCAGTGCGAGCCCTAAGGCATGCACCTGCAGAAATGTCCAATTCCAGCAGGTTCACTTCCACGACTCTTGTCGCCCAGCGCATACTTTGTCGTCGTCTCGACGCCGGCTTCGTGAGACAAAAGATGCCATCATTCCACAACAATTATTCTTCACGGCTCTTACTCATGGCCCCTTGACCCCTGTGCCAGACCGCTGGGTGCAAGCAAACACGCGTGATATTTCAAATTCGTTTCAATGCTTTCCCTTAATCCAATCTGTAGCTGCTCCAACTGCCCTGCTTAATGCTGTTGGAGAGCGGTAGGCTTTATATCGCCATATGCCCTTCTGCTATATATGCTATAAATATTGGCAGGTTTGGGATGCATGTGAAAAAATCCCTTATGTCTATCAGCCTATTATAATATTACTCCACTGAGAATAGCGCATAATAAACAGGGGAGGGTTGTTGATGCCCACTTGCTCTGATCTGCTTCCTTATTCCCCCCACGCATTTCATGCGCTCGGTAGGGGGGACTTTAAAACATTCGAGCAGGTAGTGATGCCATGAAGCTACCTTGATCGGCGGTGTAAGGTCTCTCTCTCTCTCTCTCTCGCTCTAATCTGTCTGTCTATGTCTACTCTCTTTATCTATGTCCCTCTATCTCATTACCTCTGACTCTCTCTGTCTGTCTGTCTCTCTCTCTCTCTGTCTCTCTCTCTCTCTCTCTCTATGTCTTTCTCTGTATGTCTGTCTGTCTGTCTCTCTCTCTCTCTCTCTCTCTCTCTCTCTCTCTCTCTCTGTCCCTCTATCTCATCCTCTCTCTCTCTCTCTATCCCTGTCGTTCTCTGTCTCTGTCTCTGTCTGTCTCTATCTGTCTCTGTCTCTGTGCCTCTGTCTCTCTCCCCCTCTCTCTCGTGACTATTACAGCCTTGGCAGTGTGCTGGAAAATTGATGATTATATTGCGGCAATGGTGGGGCTAATAATAACAAGTCGCTTTGTTCGGATGTGTGATGTTTCTATTCACAAAAAAATCACGTGCAATGACGCCTCTTGGCTACGGCCTCCAGCGGGTAGGACACTCGCTTCCAACGGTGATGGTTGCGGGTTCGACTCCCGCGCATCTAATTACGACGACCCAACGTTCGCACGTTACCGCACACCGCACGCCCGCCGCCAAGTCCGCGCCCAAGGGACTTGGCCGGCGGCCAGCGGCCGCAGGTTCGGGAAAGGGCAGTGACGGCGGTACTCGTCTTATCTGTCTATTGCACGCCGGTGCTTGCAACAGTAGTATTTAACTTTTACTGCGCACGGGCATCAAAATGCCCGCAGGGTGCGCACACTGCGAACTATATTCATGCCGAACATTGTTGTGGCATATAAATAACATAAAGAAGCGCTAATAAACATCACATGCGCACGGCATGCTGCTGTTGGACTCGTGATGCATGCTGTGTAAATATATGGCATACATATTAGCTACCCAACCCTAGTTGTACACTGCCTATTACGTATCATGCAACGCGTCGTGCCGTCTCGCATAGTCGCATGCTGTCAATTTGCATCATGTTCGGCAATAACACCGTGGACATTTGCGGTTTTCGCTAGCACGCGCTGGCACATCCATGCTGCGACTCTGCGAGGGGCACGTGCCTCTAGTTCGAGGGTGCACAATGCCAAACCCGCATAGCGACTACTTCATATATACTAAAGAAAACGATTCAATGCCAGGCATGGCGTGCAGCCTCCTGACGGACTTGTAGGTCATTTGTACACACACATATTGTTATACTACATGCGTCAACATTAATGAACGGGTTTTTAATAGCCGAACTTCAAATCCGTGCCCCACGCGGTACAGCGAGCCGGTCGGTACCGGGTATGTACAACAAAACAAAGCATCATTGCCACTTTTGGGCTGCTCTCTGAGCAGTTGAACGACGCTCCCCGCACCCGTGCGCAGATTCTATTCCCCGTCGGCACATTTCCTCGTCGCAGCTAAGTAGGCCCGCTGCGCGTGAACCACGGTGCGCGCATATTTAGCGCATACTTAGCGGGTGCGGGTGCGACTAAGTACCGCGCACAGTTTACAGCCGCGCTGCGACCATATGTACTGCGCGCATATATTGCGATTTTTGCGCATTTTATTGCCGACTGGCAATTTTCGCTGTTTATTCGGCGCGCAACACTCTATCGGGCGAGTATCGCTCATTTTGAAGCGCATACGCCACGCGCGGCCATGGGCTTGCGAGGCAAGATAGCCGCAACATCATCCCGCATATTCTCAAAGTAGAGAATAGAAATACCCTAGATGACCCGTGATGTACATTGCGTTTATGCGATGTAACGAATTTACATTTGGCAAGATGTAGCATTTCACCAATGCCATGTGTAAATGCGTATATGTCCATCGTACGCTATCGCATTCATTGTGCAACTGCTAGGGCCGGCTACCTCGAGAGAAAATGAGGATATATGCCCACAGGGCAGCAACCAACATGGCGACATGTGGCGTGCAGCCCGCGGATTAAGACCCACCCGTTCAATAATTATGACGCCTGTAGTACCATGTAAAACATTAAGCATGTAAAATATTAAGCATGTAAAATATGCAGCGCGCTGGCCACTCCCGACTTCCATCATCTAAGGAGAATTTGGGTCTATTGGACATTCTCAACTGTATCTACAAGTAAGCTAGATTTAGCATGATGGTCCTCATGACCCTGAATATGAGAACTATATCTCTAGGGCTATCTACCATCACAAGTCGTGCGGCCTGATTTGTCGATCAGACGGTTATATTCCAGCCGGTCACATGTGGGTGGGTCGTGCGTATAAAAAAAGTCGGCTCCCAGTGTTTGGCCACACCGGTACCGCTCTCACATCGGCAGTCCCGCCCGCTCCCATTGGCGTCGTTGGGCGCAACCAAAGGCATGAGCGCCACCGACAGTTTATTCACACAATCCTTACCGCCATCAGCCTTACAAACGCTCGGGGCATCTAGGTTACGGGGCGGTGAGCGGCTGGGGCACGGGCATCCCCAGGCATCGGTGGTCGGTGGGCGGTTCGTGATGTCATGAAGAGGTGGGCGGGGGTCGGCAGCACGACGTGCGACAGATGTTGCGCCGTGACGTCCGGTGGACTTGGGCTTCACAACCTTGTTGAATGCCTCCCTAGCTGCTGCCTGAAGTGTTGAGGTCGCTGCCCTATCTGCGTGAGGGCGAACTGTCTGGATGGCCTGCCGGGCTGAGTCAACATATGTGCCTGTGCAGCCTCCAACGCGACGGCGGGATCAACTTGCGGTCTTCGGCGCCGCCTTGCGGGTGCGTCCGCACCAGCGCCCCCTTCGCCCTCCTCCTGAACTTCATCCTCCTCATCCTCCTCGTCATATCTTGTTCCTCCTCCTCCTCCTCCTCTACCTGCATGCCCAACGATGCAGCCTGAAGTCGCTTCAGCTGCTCCTCTGCCTTGTCGACGCAGGCCTTGGTATGAAGGACTGCAGTGAGCGCAAGGAGCGGCCGCAAAAATAGCAGAAAACTCGCGCTGTAAAACGGCACGCTCATCGGCACGCCACGAACTGTCTGGGGCGGCACGCGACGAGCCATAGCTCCGAGGACGCCTTCAAAGACGTCTCGGATGTGTGGGGGAGGTCGGTGGTGAGCGGAGAGGTCGGGCTGGGGGTGCGAGTGCTTAACAATGTGCTGATTTTGAACCCGGATAACATTGGGCTGGGCCGCTGACCGTAGCCGGCCGGTCAGGGGCTCGATCCCAGATTTGAGACCACCCCCGGAAAGCTGAGGAGCTGAGGAATCCGAAGATACCAAGGTTTTGGGGCAAATTCGTTTTCTTTGCAAAGTTATTCTGTGAAAACTAGATTTTATGACCAATTGTTGGTGTGGCCAACTGGGTGACACTCCTTACTGTTCTGGTCGCTCTGACCATCGGCCATCTCGGTCTGCCTAGCAGCAATCCGTATCAGACGTATAACAATTACCACACTTCCATCATCTGATGAGGTAGAAGTACTCGCGGAATCAATAATGGTATGAAAAATCCATGTACTCCAAAGGGCAAGCATGTTTATAGTACCCGTCGTTTTTTACCCATATGAATATTTCTGGTACGAGTACATGTAGCGACTATTTGTGAGGATATATATATATCCTATACCCTCACTAGCCCTAATCATCATAGCACATTAGGCGCGTAGCGCGCGCCCGTCAGGTGACGGGCTGCGCCCGCGCCCTGTCGGCCACATCGCGTCGCCTGATATATCAGGCACGGCGCCTGTCGGCATGTAACCAGATCATACTCCAACATCACTCAGTACTGGAATAGCACTCACCTTCTCCACCACGCGCACCTGTCCTGACATTTGGTGCTTCTACCTACTCGATCGCTCCCTCGCGAGCTTCATACAACCATACCATACGTGCCTGTAGAGGAGCCACCGCGGGCGCCGGCAAATACCCCGCCACAAACCATAATCGGCAGTTGTCCTGCCGTATACCGTTTCGTGATTGTCCTGCCAAGAGGCAGCATCATACAGTCGAACCTTCTCGACCACTGAGTCGAGTGAAACATAACTCCGCTCTTTCATAAGGCGGAAGCATACCATACATCTACTATAAACTCTTATCGTATATCGACTGCGGGTGTCGGCAATTACCCCCGCCACCGCACAACGTGACAGGAGTTCTCAGGATACGCCGTTAAAAAACACTCTGCCAAGAGGCAGCAAATATATTCGGACCTTCACGACCACCGAGTCGAGTGAAAGATAACTCCGCTCTTTCATAAGGCGGAAGCATACCATGTACCTACTATCTTCTGCGCCACCTCGGCTCTGCTTTCTCGCCCGGAGCTTGAAGATTACCGGGACGCAACGCTGCTGCCTGTAGAACTCGGAGCGTCATTATTCTTTTTCTTGTATGAGTCGAATCAAGGTTAGTGGCCTTTCAGGTAAGCCACGTCCACCCGAACTTGCCACGTTCCCCACTGTCTTATGTCGACAACATAACAATAATAAAACATCAGCATATTGTCGGAATTATACACTTTTGCGTCGCTTACGATATCCAAACCATATTGAGCCCGAAGAGGCCTGAAATCAAACCATATCCAGCAGGTTGAACCTTGCCTGTGTTGACTATATCCTGAACGATATCGTTGCCTCAATGGCAGCTGCGGAGGAAACGATAATCAGTCGCCCAATGGGGGTCGACAACGATATTTACTCAGAGAATGAGGACAAACCATAACTCGCAGGACGAAACGATAACCAATCGCCCAATGGGGGTCGAAAACGGCATTTCCTCAAAGAAGGAGGACAAACTATAACTCGCATGACGAAACGATAATCAGTCGCCCAATGGGGGTCGACAACGATACTTCTTCAAAGAATGAGGACAAACCATAACTTGCAAATGTTGTTCAAATTTTAGGAGAAAAGGGCAATTTTATTGCGTAAACGGTACATGCCATTATGCTTCACTATTGTGTAACTGAAAAGGGAACAATTTACTAGCTCGCGCGCCAAACAATGTACTACAGACACATGTATACAGCGCAAAGTATTGTACTGTCGCTGTCGCCGCCGCCATCCCTTTATCCCGCGCACTCGAGTGGGGGGGGGGGGGGGGGGGGCAGTACTACTAGTCGCTACTGGTATACCTTTCCACCACCGCCAAGGCTGCCCAGAACCCAACCCGGGCCGTGGCAGACAATTATTCATAGGAGGATCCCACGCGACACAGGCATGCATGGTCTTAACTTTCACAAAATGGCGCGAACGCCCGGATCCGTGACATGAATGGACTCCGCCTACCTTCGGCGTAGGTCTGCACGGCTGGTTAGTAGGCATGCTGCCGCCTCTTACGTCCCTGCGTCCCTGTGCCTTACTTGCCATGCATTCCATGCCATGTCGCGAGACTTGCAGCTCGCGCGATCAGTTACTGCCATGCAGGCTGGGGTAAGTCCCATCGCGATGGAGGTGCCTAGCAACCCCCTCCTCCCCCCCCCCCCCCCCCCCCCCCCCAACACGCGGCCACCCTCTTGAGAGTCTGCCAGCCGGTCCGCCCGACCCTCTCGACCAAGGGCTGCGTCTGCTCGACGTGCCCCCACCCAACGCTCTCGTCGCGTGGCGGCCTGGCCGTTGGACCTAGCCGGGCCGATACGCAGTCAGTGGCGGTCAGGGGCAGGGCCCGCCAGCGGCAGACATGTCGCCGAGCTTGGCTGTCGCTGGCGATGCGGCCGAGGGCTGGCCTACGCATAGCGATAGCCAAGCTGGGGAGAGCGGCGGGCAGGGAGCTGGCGCGTCGGCAGCCACACCCTGTGGACTTGCGCTCGCATTAGGCGGGGGTGAGGGCGTGCCGGATGCCAGCGGCTCGGAGGCTAAAGGCGCGACAACCGCCATGCCCACGGTAAGAGCTGTGGAATAGGCGGGATGGAGGGCGGGGGGGAAGACGGGGGGGGGGGGGGGGGAGAGGTTGTGGCCGTGCTGCGATATATTGCTGTGGTAGTGTGGTGCACCTTTGTATTTTTACGGCTTGCTAATTATGTCGCCATTACACGTTCGACCGACAGCCCCCGACTCCAAAAGCTAGCACGAGCAACGCTCTCCCTGACCCCGCTGCCGACGAGTTGCAGCCGGCCTCAAAAGAAGCAACGCCAGTCGCCAAGGTGGGCGGCCTTGCTGCGATGTAATGTTGTCTTGGGCTCCTGTTGTTTTCGGCTTGCTAATTTAGTCGCCATCGCACGTTCGACCCACAACCCCCGATTGCAAAGCACGAGCGACGCCCCCCCCTTGCCTTGCTACGGACGAGTCGCAGCCGGCCTCAAATGAAGCGACGCCAGTCGCCAAGGTGGGCGGCCTTGCTTCGATGTAAGGCTATGCTAGGCTGTTTTAGTTTTCGACTGGCTAATTGTTAGGGTTGCGACTAGCGACTACCCTAATACCACCATAAACCATTGACGCCGAGATTATGGCCAAGTATTCAGCACGCGCATGTACTGCCGTACTGATATTTCAGCACGTGTATTATTTACTGGTACTTCCACAACCAGACGCCAGTAATATTCCTTGTAACATACAGTATGCGCTACAACTCCTTAATCATCATGATACTAGCTGCCTGTCCGCGGTGCCGAGTCGGACCGCAATAGGATAAATATCGAATGCCACCAGCAACTTGTAAGAGATTACATTCAGCAACCAACTCAATTCGCCAAACGCTACGAGTAAGAGCCATGTTTCACTAAGTACTGCCACGAGTACTTACACTAATTATGTCGCCACTGGCTTAATTATGTCATCGATAACCTTCCTTACGACTGGACCAATAAGCGGCGCAAGACCAAGCCAATGTGAGTTGAAATCCATGCGTGTAGACACTTGGGCGGCCGCGCCTATCTTCCAATAATTGAGAGCCGGCCATCAATACATGTGTAACAATGTGATACAAAAAATGGTTTCGGAGCATCTGCATATTATTCATGTCCTCACTTCATGCCTTTTGGCTGCATGACAAACATGACGGTTTCAGAATAGTCTAGTAGACTTTACTCTTGCATTGCTTTATTATCATCCATGTTTTGCTGCATGTTAGCTTTGATCATACATGAAAATAGCAATTGCAATGTTATGGTTTCAAAGGATGATAGAAAATTTCTATTACAGACTTAGTTAGCCATACTAACACCACAGCGCCCACTACGTTAGCGCTACTTGGTAATACAGTACCAAGTTATATCCGTGATCATCATCTGTACCAAGTTGTATCCGTGATCATCACGATGACCCATCCGTGAAAGCCCGGGGGCAAGACGTCGGCACTTCGATTATTTTGTGGCGCGTGCCTTGCTTGTCCCCTGAAAACAAGGGTTTTGAGGCCAACATTGCTTAACACCGCAACCATTCAACTTTTGACGCACCTAACATTTATTTTGAACGTTTGTTATGTGGCCCAGACTCTCACCCGGGCGTGCAACACTCATTCATCCCGCTTCGTGCGGGTTGCGGGCCGCTTTTAAGCGGCACGTGCTGATCGTGTATTGTAATCGGTACTGCTTCTAGCTTTGGATTTCTTACTGGTTTAGGGTTTAAACCTTACCTTCCTTTGTTATTCACACGTGTGTGAGGAATTACCTGTAGGCGCTATGCTGAGCTAGCGACAACCACCCGTACCGCTGATGCCGAGCGTCGTAGAGCGAAAGCTCAGATCGTTGCTACCCGGTACCTGTAAAGATTACAGGGTACTACCACTAATCATTACCGGTACCCGGCATGAGGAGAAAACCGAAATGGGCCCGGATCAATAATGAATTAGCCAGACGAATAAGACTTTCGTCTTATTGTCAGTCCCTGTACGGGTAGGTTACAATCGCATTACCAAATTATTAATGGTTGCACCGAAGCATTACAAGGATTAGCGACCGAAGCGCACAAGGATTAGACCGCGTGCTACTTGTAAAAATCAAAAATTAAAAGGCGGCTATGCGGCAATTTGCCGCCGTCACCCGCGTGACCCATCATCACCACGCAGCAGCATCTGGATACCGCCCGCAGCATTATTAGCAATAGCAATAGCAGCATGGTATAATACTTAGTGCTCCTAATAACAATCCTGATCATTACCCGCAATGTTGGATGATGGTCTATTGGACCAGGGTATCCGTATAAAATTATAGCCGGGTATTATTTTCCTTTCTGGATAAATTTGTTTTAGGTACTGGTACCGCCACCGCCACCCGGGTGACGACGACTACCAACGACGGCCATGAGTGGCGCTACACCCCGGCTGAGTGCCTCCGCTACTACCTACCGACTACACTTCGGGCGCTCGGTACTGGGGGCAGAGGAGCGGAGCAAAGCCGGACACGCCCGGCCGCCAGCAGCACCGTCCGGTGACTCCGGAGCCCGCAATTGGCACACCAGACAACGGTATATCTTACTTAGCAGCTTTGGCGTGGCTGTCGCGTGCTTGTGGCGGCGTCATTGCGCTGTTGGGCCCGCCGGATTCTTGCATTTCGTAAGCCGTCCCGTCCCGTCCTGGGCTTTGGCGCTGCAAGGCATACACCGGAGCTCTCACTACGGCTGAACGGACAGTCGCTCGCACTTGTTTTCGGTTTCAAGCCCGACAAGTCATCTGATAAAGTACTAATCCCGTCTAATGTATTCCCGTCCGCAAGGCCCCAACACATCTTGCTTGATGTATATTGAGCCCTTACTTCCAGACAAACGCTCACATTTCCCTCTGGCTCCGACACGCATCCTCCCGCCGTCGTTGGCCCGTGCCGAGCCTCCTCCCGCCGCGCGTTCGCAAACGTCGCCTGCCGCCAACCCCCTAACCCTCACCTCTTGCATCTCAGCACCGACAACCCCAGCGTGGCGGGTGGCTCTCGAGTGAATCCCGGAATCCCGGAGGCGCCCTCGCGGCAGCTCGCGATTTTCGGCCCGGTTAGTAGCGTCTGTACGTGCGCGCGCCCGCCGCACATCTGCGCGCTGCGTTGCTGCTGTGCCTCCGCCCGCGCGAGGGAGGATGGGCCCAGGGCGATCGGTGCTACACCCCACCTCTGTCGCCGGTTCCCGTCCCCGCTGCCGCTTAACACTCCTACACGGTCTCAGCGGAGAGGCACGCTGTCCCTGGCCGACTGGGCCCTCCCTGCTCCCCGGGTCGCGTCTCCGTGCCGCAACGGAGAGCCCCCCTGAGCCGCAATCAATTGCGCTTCCCCTCCCCCACAACTCGCCACCCGCGCGCGATTCCGTGGTTTTCCCAGGCGGACCGGACCCGGCGCGCCCTTGCATTCCGATCCGCCTGCCTTTTACCCGCATCCCGTCCCCTGTGAGCGCGCGCCACCGCTGGTGATATGTATATAGTTTTGGGCCGGCAGGAGCGCAATCTGGCCCGTTTTTAATGGCGCACTGCCAGCCGGCCTGACAACCTGGCTCGCCGCCCGTGATCCCCCCTCAGGTGGTCCTGAGCCGCCGGATCGTGTTGCATGACGTAGGGGGCCTACCCCGGCCGCCGCGCAGCACAGTAGGGTCGGGGACGTAGGCAGCAGCAGGGATGCTGCCCCAGGGCGGCCACGCCCCGGCGCAGGGGCAAGGCCAGCAGGCGGGCATGCTCCCCGGCCAGCCGGGGCAACAGGGCGGTCAGCCTGCGCAGAGCGCGTGGAAGACCTGGCACAGTGAGGCCGACTACGAGCAACGACGCCAGCTTATACAGCACATGTTCGTACCCCCCCCCCCTTCTCCTCCCCCTTGTTACTCCTCTCTGCACGCATTTTTCTCATATCTGGATGCTAGTGGAGCTGCACAGCAACATGCTCTAAGCCTGACCGTGCTGGACCTCGGCCTGCAGTTTCCGGCTGTTCACTGACAAGCCACGCACGCTCAAGCAAGAGTTTAAGGACAAGCTCCCGGACTTTGTTAAACGGTTGGAAGAGGCGCTGTACCGCACGGCTGCCACCAAGGTAAGCCTCCCCACCCCGATGCATGGCACTGAACGTTGCGGAGCTTGAGACCCTCCTGGCTCGGGAACTGGGCTGACCGCGGTCCTTTGTCTCTCCCCCCCCCCCCTGCGGGCCCCTGCAATCAAAACAAACAAACAGGAGGAGTATTGCAACATCTCCACGTTGGAGCGGCGGCTGCAGAATGTGGCGCGCCGCATGATCTCGCGGCCCGGGCAGACCGGGCAGCAGCAGCAGCAGATGCAGAGCCTGTTGCAGAATGTCACGGGGCAGCAGCCGCAGCAGCAGATGGGGCAGCAGCCACAGCAGCAGCAGCAGATGCCCGGCATGGTGGGCGTCAACGGGCAGGGAAGCTTCCAGCACTCCAACTTTCAGCAGAAGCAGGGCATGATGATGCCGCAGCAGGGCATGCAGGGGCAGATAGGTGGCACGATGGGCTCCTCACAGGGGATGATGACCCAGGGCGGAATGACCAGCATGGGCATGGGCATGGCCCAGGGTGGCTATCAGCAGCCGCAGATGGGGCACGCGCAGCAGATGCAGCAGCCGGGGTTCCAGATGAACCGCTCCAGCCCCTCGCTCCCCAACAACGGGATGCAGCCGCAGCAGAATGGGGGCTTCAGCATGCAGCAGAGCAACATGAGCCAGATGACGGGCATGGGGATGTTGGCAAGCAGCAATGGGCAGGCCAACGGTGGGCAGTCGGGGCTCTTGAGAGGGGCCGCCACCCGTGAAGGAAACTGGAACCAGAGTGACGCTGGCATGATGCCGGTGAGTGCCCCCCCCCCCCCCCCCCCCCCCTACCTGCACGCTTGTGGTTGCCCACCATGCAGAGCCAGCCGCAGCCTTCGCTGACGGTTGTTCTTTTTGCTGCCATGACAGGCTGGCACCAATCAGCAGCTCCTCCCCGGCGGCGGCCGCATGACCATTGGCGGCAACCAGATGGCTGGCGGCTACCAAAGCTCGCCCTCCATGGGCATGCAACAACCGCAGCAGCAGCAGATGGTGCAGAATGCCCAGGGCGGCATGATGCGCACGCCCACGCTGCAGGCGCCCAACAATGGCGGCATGATAAACGTCTCACCCCAGATGCAAGGCGGGCAGCAGGTGCTGAAGACCTCGCAGGGCATGATCATGAACAACCCGGTGCAGCAGCAGGGCATGGGCATGCCCGGCATGGTTGGGCAGCAACAGATGCAGCCGCAGGGGCCGCAGCAGCAGCAACAGCAGCAGAATGCCATGCTCCTCCAGCAGCGGCAGCAGCTCCTCCAGCAGCAGAGGCTGCAGCAGCAGCAGCAGCAGCAGCAGCAGCAGGGTGGTGTGCCGACTTCCATGACACAATCCCCCAACATGGGAATGGGCATGGCAGCTCAGCAGCCCGGCATGATGCAGCAGCAAGGCATGATGAATCAGAGTCCAGGTAGGCCGCAAGGTTGCCCTTCTCCTCTGCCTGCAGTCCCTGCTGCCTGCATTTCTCTATCATTCCTCTCTGGTCCCGGCGAGTTTTGCGCGAACTCAGGAATGTGCCTACTGTCCGTGCAGCTATGCCCGGGCAGCAGCAGTCTGTGCAGCAGCAGCAGCAGCAGCAGCAGCAACCTCCGGGTCAGGGAGGCATCACAGCCAACCCGCAGCAGCTAGAAGCTCTGAAAAAGCAGCAGAAGTGGCTCCTCTTTCTGCGGCACTGCATTAAGTGCGAAGCACCGACAGGTATGCGCGCAACCTCTGCCAGCCCTTCTCTGCCTGTGACAGTGAACGAGCTGCCGCCTGCGTGCAACGAGCACGCGCCTGAGGATGTGTGCGATTGTGCTGCTGCAGGCCAATGCAAGCTGTGGCAACAGAAGTGCCAGCATGGCAAAAGCCTCATTGCGCACATCGAAAAGTGCGCGCAGGACGACTGCAAAGTTGCGCAGTGTGGCGCCAGCAAGAAGCTGCTGAAGCATCACCAGAAGTGCCAGGTGAGCAGCTTGTGGCATGTGCCTGCTGTTGCAGCCAGGCATGCTCGTGAACCGGCATTTTGGTGCTGATATACATGCTGGCTGCTGCCATGTAAACTTCAGTACTTCACTGTACTGAGTAGTGCACTGATGGCGTGCTTTGTGCATGTGTGCAGAACCCAAAATGCCTGGTATGTGGACCTGTCAACAAGTTTGTGGCGGAACAACGTCAGCAGATGCAGAACCAGCAGCAGCAGCAGCAGCAGCAGCAGCAGCAGCAGCAACAAATGCTGACCTCGGGCATGCAGCAACAAGTCCCAGGGATGCAGCAGCAGCAGCTGAATGCTCAGATGCAGCAAATGACTGGGCAGCCGATGAATCCTCAGATGCAGGGCCAGCAAATGACCCCGCAGATGCAGGCCCAGCGCCAGCAGCAGCTGGAGATGCAAAAGCGCATGCTGCTTCAGCGGCAGATGCAAATGCAGCAGCAGCAGATGCCCCAGCAGCAGATGCCCCAGCAGCAGCAGCAGCATTTGCAGGGAGCGCTACGTGGCCAAGCCAGCCAGGACCTCAAGTCTGGCATGATGGAGACTCCCGGCATGATCCCCACTCCTGGGCGTACGATGCAGTCCCAGTCGCCGGGGATGTCCATGCCGACACCTGGACTGATGGGGCAGCAGGGCGGTAATCACATGCAGAGCGGCATGATGCCCAACCCTGGCGGCATGAACATGCAAGGCGCCGGCAGCATGCAGCAGGGGAACATCCTGCGTGGGCAGGCGAGCCTGCAAGGGCAGGGCATGCTGCGCCAGCAGGGTGCCCCCAGCTCAGGCATGATGATACCCAACAACGTTAGCGGTGGCATGATGCCCACACCGCAGGGGTCCAACATGATGATACAGAACCACTCTGCCATGATGCCCAGCCCCAACTCGTCGGGTATGATGCCGGTGCCTGGCATGATGCCCAACCCAGGCATGGGCGGCCAGCAGATGATTCAAAGAGACCAGATGACAATGGCAAAGCGGCAGAAGATCGAGCCCATGCCACAGGCTGTGGCCCAGGCTGCCAACGTCAAGATGGAAGTCAAGCCCGACCCTCGCGCGGGCGCCATGCTCTCATCACATCACAATCACGCCAAGCCAGATGCCAAGGGTGCCGCTGCTGCCGGTCAGCCCACGTCCCTGGTCGAGACGTTCACCAAGGAGCAAATTGCCACGTACCTTGCAAAGGTCAAGGAGGAGACGGCCCAGGAGAATGCGAAGGCAGCAAAGACAACCAAAAAGGCGAGCTTTTTCAATGTATTTGTGCATCATGGTGTCTCATCACCTGCATGTAGAGAGAGATATTGCATCATGATGCTGACCCAGCCCCTTCTGATTTCTCCACGCAGGTCGATGACAAGCACCTGCCGCCCCCAACAGATGAGACACCGTGCAGGGTACGCGTCTCCTGAATGGACCTCCCTGCATGCTGTGATGCCTTCCATGTATCGGCACGCTAAGCTTACTGCATGCGTGCTTGGTCAGGTTTGCCACAACGTGCGCAAGTCATTCTTCGAGCCGCCAGTACTCTTTTGCTTCAAGTGCGACAAGAAGATCAAGGAGAACCTGGTCTACTACCACGCGCAGGTCAAGTCAGACCCTCACATGGGGAACGGCCAGCCCAAGGACTTTTACTGGTGCCATGGGTGCTTTCAGGAAGTCAGCAAAGACAAGCGTGACTTCATCAACATAGACGGTGAGGACGTGGCTAAGAACACCATCCTGAAGAAGAAGAATGACGACATCCAGGAGGAGGGCTGGGTGCAGTGCGACAACTGTGACGCCTGGGTGCATCAGATCTGCGGCCTCTTCAACCGGTTGCTGAACGATGAGCAGAGCACGCATTATGTATGCCCTGAGTGCCTGCTGAAGGGCCTCGAGAGCGGCAAGCGCAAGCCTGTGACACAGCGCCCCAACAGCATGCTCACGGTGCCCCCCCCCCCCCCCCCCCCCCCCGCCCCCCCCTTCCCTCAAAACTCACTTCCAAATCACTCTTTCTTCTGGCAATATATTTCTTCCTGTTGTTACTTCATAGCTCACGCTAGACATGTTCACTCCTCCGTATGCCGCCAGCACACTGACCCCGGACTGCCGGTTGTTCAGTCTAAGGAGCTGCCGGCCAACAACCTGAGCGCCTACCTAGAGGGCCACCTCGCAAAGGTTTTGTCAATTGAGCGCGCCGATCGCGCCAAGTTGACCCACAAGCCGCTGGAAGAGACGCCTGCGGTTGAGGGGCTCACGGTGCGCGTTGTGAACAGCGTGATCAAGAAGACAGAAATCAAGCCGCACTTCTACGAGACCTTCAAGGACAAGAACTGCCCCCAGGACTTCACGCACCGCCAAAAGGTCATCCTGCTCTTCCAGACGCTGGATGGCGTGGATCTCTGCCTGTTCTGCATGTACACCCAGGAGTATTTGGATGACAATCCAATGCCCAACAGGTGACAACCCCCCTCCCAACCCCCCCCCCCCCCCCCCCCCCTTCCTCCTTTGCGCCCCTAATTTCTACTTGCCCTTCTCGCTGGTAATGCCCCCCTTGCTGGAACAATGCTGGCATGCTTTTGCCTCAGACGACGTACATTTGGGCAGCAGCTGACGCGTGAGAGTGGCCCTACCATTCAGGCGTGTGAGCTACCTGTCCTACCTGGACAGCGTGAAGTACATGAAGCCAGAGGGCATCACCGCCGCTGGGCGCGGCGTGGCGCTGCGCACCTACGTGTACCACGAGCTGCTCATTGGCTACCTGGACTACCTGCGCAACCGCGGCTTCCACCAGATGTTCATCTGGGCGTGCCCCCCCTCTGTGGGTGACGACTACATCCTGTATGCGCACCCCAAAAACCAGAAGAGCCTGGCGCTTCCAAAGCTTCGGGAATGGTACTTTAAGATGCTGCGCAAGGCGTTTGAGGTGAGCCCTGTAAGCTGTCTAGCCATAGAGTGCAACGGGGCGTTGGATGAACAAAGCGGATGTGCATGGCACCATTAACCCCCCCCCCCCCCCCCCCCCCCCCCCCAAACACCGGGCTCCTATGCAGAACAACATCGTCACACGCGTGTCCAACCTGTACGACACGTACTTTGAAGGTGGCCGCGATCACCGTGTCGAAAAATGCAGTGCCGTGGACCTTCCCTACTTCGAGGGTGACTACTGGCCGGGCGTGGCAGAGGTCATGCTGCGGCAGATTGATGAGGAGAAGAAGGCGGCCACAACAGGCAGCAAGAAGGCGCAGACCAAGAAGGGCAGCAGCAGCCGCTCAAAGATCTCCAAGGGCAAGATCGCCGGGATGGGCGGCGCAACCACGGATGAGCAGCTCATGGCCAAGCTTGGCGAGGCCATCTCGGGGCAGGCCTGCAACAAGGAGGACCTCATGGTTGTTCACCTGCAGCATATCTGCTCCCTCTGCCGCTGCTGCATCCACAACGGCATGCGGTACTACTCGGATTCGCCCTTCAGCGGCCCGGAGCGCAAGTTTGAGGGCATCAAGCTTGACAGCAGCACTGCCAACGGGGGCATGAGCGGCTTTGAGCTCTGCGATAATTGCTACCAGGTAGGGCAAAGTTATGCGACCCTGTCTGCTTGGCTTCCCTATCAGCAAAAGTACCCCTTCATGCAGCAGCCATACTGACCCCCCCCCCCCCCCCCCCCCCCCCCTTTCCCCCTTGTTTCTTTCACCAACCACTGCGCAGTCGGAGATTGCGCGTAGCATGGCGCAGGGCGGGCCCAGCAACACGCGCAACCGCTCCCTTCCTGGCGGCATCTCAGTGCACGACCTCAAGTCAGAGCACGTGCCCGCCCTGCCAGCGAACATCGAGGTGTGCAGCCCGCCATCTTTGCCGGGACGGCACCGGGGAGGGCAAGCCTATCAGTGATGCTGCGGGCGTTGTTGCAAGCGGCTGACGTTGTCCCGCTCCCGCGGTCCCTTGTGGTGCAGGAGCGAGACGGCGACATCGAGTGCGAGATCTTCAACACACGGCAGCAATTCCTGTCGCTCTGCCAGGGCAACCACTACCAGTTTGACACCACGCGGCGCACGCGGCACTCGTCCATGATGGTGCTGTACCACCTGCACAACCCCCAGGAGCCCGCGTTTGCCGGGACGTGCAACGTGTGCCAGGCCGAGATCGAGCCTGGCGACGGGTTCCGCTGTGGCACTTGCGACGACTTCGACATGTGCAAAAACTGCCACAGCCGGGGAGTGCAGCATGACCACCCACTCCAGCGGCAGACGGTGAGAGGCGCACGCTCGACCTCCCATGCCGCGGAACCCACGAGCCTAGCCTCATTAGTTTCCCGCCGCGTAAATGTGCGTCCATGCATGTGTGGCGCACATGTGTGCCCAACCCGCCCGGGCCATTCTTCGGGATGCTGATCGCAGTGTTGCGCAGGCTGCCCACAAGTCGACGGCTGCGGAGCGCAAGCGTGCCGTCCAGGTGCAGGTGCACCAGACGCTGGCGCTCCTGAATCACAGCAGCACGTGCATGAACCCGTCCTGCCCCGAGCACAAGTGCAACACCATGAAGAAGGTCATCGAGCACATGAAGGTCGGTGCGCCTTGGCTTGTGTGCCGCCCGGCTTTGCGTCCCTCTGCGTTTGTTCGCCTTGCTCACACTGTCCGTTGGAAACATCTGCAGCAAATCGCGCAGCTGCGGGAGCCACACGACTGCAAGCACTGCAAGCAGATGGCCAAGATCCTGAAGTATCATGCCTCTTTCTGCAAGAACAACAACTGCACGGTCTACATGTGCCGAGACCTGAAGGACGCCCTGCGGCGCGTGGCCCAGCGCCAGGAACAGCAGCGGGCCGTGGCGTACCAGGTACACGGCTTGTCTCACCTCCCCGCAGGCCATGCCATGCTCGATCAGTGAGCGCTCATGTCAATACCCATTCTGTGGAATACACACTTCTACTCCTACTTGACCTTTTCCAAAGGCAGGGGGCGTGTTTTTTGTCTCCTACGCCCCCCCACCCCTCATTGCTTCCCTGTGCTGTGCCGACTCCAGAACATGCTGGCAGATCAGCAACGTCGGGCCGCAGAGGCCGGTGGCAGCGCGCCCTGAGCGTCGCCATCTCCTCGGGGCACCAGGGCCACCGGCACGTGGCAGTCGACGCGCGCCTCTGACTCGGCGCCAGCAGCCTTCTAGATATTCGCACTTTTGTATTGGCGTGTTAACTTGCGGCACCCGAGGGAAGCGGCCGACATCATCCTGGGACGTTCCCTTGTGGGTGGGGCTCCCACCCACCAATGGCACCGACACGTTGGTCCACACGCACTCGGCAGATGATGGCTGTGCATCTTGCAGCAGCGCATGCGTCTCTCATGACAGGAAGCCTCCGTGATGCCTGTATACATCAGCCCTCCGTTGGGCCCCTCCCCCATGGAGGCCTCTGGCAGCAGCTCTTCTTCCCCCCCTCCCCCCCAGCACACGACCCTGGAGGCCTCGCTGCCCGCCTCCAGGAAAGCATACAATGCGGCAAAGCATAGCTCCCGCCAACAATAGATGCCCCCCCCCCCCCCCCCCCCCCCCGGGTCAATAGCATCTCCTCAGTTACTCTGGAGAGTGTCCTTAACAATCTAGACCAAGCATGCCCGCAAAAGCATGGCACATGTAATAACTCTAACAAAGCAGCCCCCCATGATCCCCACAGCAAGCGCACCCCCTCCCCCCCCCTGCCTCCTCCCCTTGTGTGGTCTACCGCTGTTTCCACCATCTCCTGTCCACCCCTTACCTCAGGCGTAATATCGAATGTCCCGCACTCCCTGCACAGGCCTAATAAGCAGCATTCCAGTTGCCAATTGGTAGTGGCCCAGTTTGTTCCCAGTAACAGACTAACAGTTGTGAATCAGGACAGTGGGATTTCATTGCCTGAAGCCCAGCGTCTTTTGCAGAGCTGTGCCATCATGATGCACTGCAATGTGCACTGATGGGAACCCTTGCACAGGGCCTTTACTCGCACTGCATAATCTGCTCAGTACACCACGAAAGGCCTTGATACTGGCCCCACCTGGAGCTGGGAAAGGGGATTGGCTCATTGGTAGGTCATAAGTAGGCGGCATTGCATATTCTTTACAACTCGTACGTTAACGTTAACCAGTTTTCTTTTTTTTGTGCGCCACACAGCAGTTGTATCAAAACGATAAGTTCGCCCCGGATCATCGGCAGATCGAAGTAGCCGCCCCAGCACTTGACCTTTTGTAGTGCCAACTGCAGTCGTAGGTTTGGAATTCAGCCTGAGGTCTGTTCAGTTCAAAAATGCAGGTATTCAGACAATTCAGGCATGAAGAACCCCCCCCCCCCCCCCCCCCCCCCCCAAACAGCGGCGCAGAGGAGTGGCAATTTTGTGCGGTTGAACAGAATGTTACATGTGTATGTGACACCCACGGGACCGCCGGTATGGGACACGGACTGAACATGCGCGGTGGGGAACAAGTAGGGACAAGTCACTAGCGCTACAGCGGTTAGCAAGGGGGGGGGGGGGGGGGGGGGGGGGCGACGGCACGGCCGCGGGGTGATGCCGCCGCCGCGCTGCTGGCGGTCGTGTGCTGAGACCCTTCCGATGGTACCATAACGCTACCCTCGCCGGCGTTCACGACTGCAGGCTCCGCGGCTGGCTCCGCAGCATCCACACTCGTTGGTATCTTAAGGGAAGAGTGTATGGTTTGGTGAGGCGAAAGTGGCGTGGCAGTGTGTGATGTGCGTTGCGCATCTCCTTCCAGCATCGTGGCGTCCGGCAGCCGTCAGCGGGGAAGCAAGATCAATAGTCAATAGCTAGCGCCAAGGATAACATATACCAAACCCATAATATAAATAACATCGGCCATCACAACCAGATTTGTTGTTTTAGTTGCCTTTTTCTCCCTCAGAAAAGGGGGGGGGGGGGCGGGTGAGACCGGACATAGGCAAAACAAGATGCTGAATCCCAAACACCCAAACAGTACTTAATACTGTACTGGAGAAGCCGTTGCGACGCGTATGGCCGCGCATGGCCCCATGTTTGCGTGCGCGCTATCCTTGGCGACGCCACGTCGGTTTACTAACTCTGTTGAGAGTCGTCTTGGAAAGGCATGAGCAGGCGTGCGGTAGGCTGCGGTGGCGGTTCCATCATTCCGTGTAATAAATTCTAACTTGATTTCGCAGCAAATTCAGCGTGCAACATGCATCGCCGCTTGCTGCCGCCGAGCTGTTGCCCCGCCAGCCCTTTATTTGCACATGCCGAAAACATACCCACTGGGTAATGTCCCGGCGACGCAGCGGCCGTGCGGTGCTCTGCGGCGACGGTTTCAGCACTTGTTTCGGAGCCTTTTTTGAGTTGCGTTGTTCCCGGGGGGCGAGCATTCCGTGTGCATGGCCCTAGCCTCCCCCCCCCCCCCCCCCCCCCCCCCCCCCCCAAAAAAAAAAAACTGTTTGTGTGATGTGCTGATATGTCGTAATATATAGAGTCTAACGATCCCCAGCGCGGGAACAGATTCTGCGTACTTTTGGTTGGTGGTGTACATGCGTTGCCATATTGTGTGGTAATCACTCGGGTGTATGCTACAGAGCGGCAGCAAATATATACTCGGATGCAATCGCCACGTTTTGAGCTGCAAGTCATACCATGTGCTGGCTATATATAGTCCACTATGCCACCATGATTTGAGCTGGACTAGCCATCATATTGGGCAGCATCCGGGCGTTGCGGCGACGGTTTCAGCACTGGTTTCGGAGCTTCGTTGTTCCCGGCAAGCATTCCGTGTGTGGGGGGCCTAGCTCTCCCCGCCAAATTGTTTGTATGTGCTGATGTGTGGCCGGGAGGGCAAGGGGTTCCTACTTCCACACTCACTGCAATCATGTGGTCTCTCAACATAACCGCCCAATTGCATGTTTCGCAGCGCTTTTGCCAGCGCTTTGTAGTACATGTGGATGCATCAGGAGAGGAAAAAAGGGAGCTCAGAAAAAAGGAGCGGGCACCTAAAACAACAAATCAAGTTGTGATGGCCATATTATACGAATTCAAATCGTTTTGCACCGGTCGTACGTATATTGCAAGTTATCGCGTCAGTACCAGTTACTCTACTGATAGAGTGATAGGGGGCCATTCAATACTATCTGCCACACATCTGGGCCGGAAACGGCTGCGTCACGTAGGACAACCTATAAATGGGCGGCAGGGAACAATATCTCTTCGGATTCGGACTATTCAGAGGTAGTCAGTCCTATAGCCGGGCCCCACACTACTCGTATTCTGAAGGGACTTCAGGCAGGGGGTTTTCATGCCATTTCCGGGAGGTTTTCAGGCTGAACTGAATTCAGATGAAGTTGAGACCTCAGGCTGAAGTACCCTGAATTGCAGGCCCTTCAGCGCAACCCTGGTTTCGACCATCAGCTACTTTTAGAACGTACACGCGCAGGAGCTTGCTGGCGGCAGGGCGGGATAGTCGCTATATAAAGTCGTATGGCGCCGAGTGCGGGCAACTGTTTTGCTTCCGCCACCTAGTCCAATAGTGCTTGCGCTGCTTATCATATGAACGATCCTGCTAGAGGACAGGGCGCCGCGGGGGGGAGGGGGGCAGTATGGGAGTTGCTTTGCATGCGACAAAGGACCTAGCCGTTGCAATGGAGCGGGCGAAGGCCGCCGTTGTCGCGAAATTTGTAATAATTTGAAATTTGTAACAACTGAATCGAGTTTTCGTCTTGGCAAGTTGTCTATAAATATTACCCAGCATCACGGAAGGCATCCCTTGTCCGCTCGGTTGAGCGGTCGTCTCGTATGTGAGAGACCCGGGTTCGATTCCTGGCCGATGTATTTCGGCAATATCGGCCCGGCGTGTCCTGGGTTTACCCGGTTGATGCATTAGCCCTTCGGGATTCGAATGATGCAATGGTCTACGGGCTATGCCGGACCTACGACTGCAGTTGGCGCACGAGGTCAAGTGCTGGGGCGGCTTCGGCCGATGTCCCGGGGCGAACTTAACTTTTTACTATTACCAGGAAAGACCCCGCTTCAGCCTGACCAACCCGCATGAGGTCCGCTTTATTTAAAGCGCGGACGGCGGGGCCTCTGTAGGCCACTACATGTACGTGGCTATGTTGCATAATTTTGCATCAATGTTATATGCGATACACACCACAACAGCACGTGAGTCATACGGGGATCTACGCTTGAACACGGGCGCCAGCCTATACTCGCTAGCCCGGCCGCAGAAACCCGTGATCACGTGACTACCCGTATATGCGCATGTTTCCGCCGTTTATTCTTCCCCGGAAGTCGCAGCCTGCTCTAGCGTTGTGCTCCAGCACTGGCCACGGTCAAGCAGCGAGGCCGCTCGGCCGTCGCGTTGTTGAGACCGGCCCCCGCGTTGAGCTACTGCTAGCGGTGTCCCCCGGACCTCCTCGGAGTTCGGAAGTGAAGGCGGGGAAAACACCCCGCCCCTGCACCGCTGGCCGTATGCTCGCTGATCTCGTGCAGCACACCGGCGATGCCGGATCGCCCGACGCGCAGCAACCACCTGCCCACGATCCTGACCGAGGTCACCGCCCGAGGGCGGCTTCACCGGCCCCGTGCACGGTTGGAATGAATTTATTACAGACGCCACCGCGCAAGGCTGTGCCGCGTATTGCAACGCACCCCGTACCTGGGACAGTCGCACCGAAGTACGAAAACACGATTCGTTTTCGCGAGTAGGGTGCCCCTAGCCAAGTCGCACAGACCCCCTCCCCACCCGTATGCGGATCTCGGATGCGAGAGGCCGACGCAAGGCCGAGCCAGGTCGTACATGGATTATCTTTAGCATCCCCCCCCCCCCCCCCCCCCCCCCTTCCCCCGGTACATGCTGGTTGCTTCCCGGCAGCGCCAGCAGGCGCTACCGGGACTGCGACTATTATTTGAAAAGCCCCCCGTCGGGCTCCCCGGCTGTCGCATGATCCGAGGATCCGCCACAACCGGCGGCCACCTCGCTCAGCCCGCCCATGCCGCACCCAACCGGGCAGCACGGGTCTTATGGCCGGGTTACCATCGCCCACCACGTGGAGGTGGGGGTCGTGCTGCTTGGCTTGCCGCACCAGAATCCTCCGCTCCTGGTGGGCCGATGCCTGCCGGTGGGCGCCTCGTTGTCGCGAATGAGGGGACGCTCGGTAGGGAAGAGGTTGTCGCGCTGACAATGAGCTGTATGGGGTATGTGGTCGGGCGCCCCACCTCTATGGTGCAACCTCGTTTGACCCGGCCCGCGCTTCCAGAGAGTATTTCATGCGGGCTCCCAAGCAGCCCCACGCATCTTTGGCCGAAGTAGTGGCGTCAGAAGTGATTGGCGAAGGCAGCTGCGGTCAGCAAAGCAGCGTTCATTTGGATCAAGGGGTTTGTTTAAGCGCCGGATGGGGCGCCTTCTTGCCTCATGGAGTGTTAGAGCGTATTTGTGTGTGTGTGTGTGTGTGTGTGTGTGTGTGTGTGTGTGTGTGTGTGTGTTGGGGGGGAGGGGTCAAACTGAGATGCCTTGTCATCAATTTGATGGTATGAATCATTATTGAGGTGGCGGGCGACTGGTAGAATCAACCAAATGTAGCGGGAAGTAAGGGTGATTAAGCTTCATGGTTCAGTAGGGTAACAAAGGACTACCAGAGTTGAGCAGTCGCATGACGTAAGGATTAGTGGAAGATGGAATAATAATTGCAAGTTATGCGGGGGAGACATATGTGAGGTGGCTGGCATTCTGGTAGGTGAATCGGACGCGCCACCCGCCTGGATACTGTAGTTCTCGTACCGTGATCATTATTTAAAGGTCATAGGTTACTGGATTATTTAGGGTTTGATCATTCTCTCACACGCAGGTACCCGTGTAGACCCCAAATGACGTCATCCGGGGATCGTGGTACGGGATTGTTATATCAGGCTCGCTGCGCTCGCATAGCTCCGGCTAGCGCCTCCGCGACAGGGGGCTTCGCCTTTGCCGATAAGTTCTAATCCAAACTACGGTGAGTTGATGATAACTTGAGATCATACGAGGGACTGTTAGTCGAATCCGCGGCGTCGCCGAATTGCCGGAAGGTTACCAGGGCACGGATTAACATATATATACACGCGAGCGTTAGGATGCACGAAGCATGTAGGACGGTCGCCCTGGTTGAACGCAGCGTTCTCAGGAGTGTCCGCGGAATCAAGTTCCATACGGTCTGCGTTCTTGCCCCATTTGTAGTTACATTTCCTATTAAGGTTCATAGCGAAATCGAGATGTTTCATACGGGAGTTAACATGATCCTCGGTAGACTCGGGTGCTTCGAAGTCAATCAGTACTGTTTTAAGCACTTTCATATACTTCTTACGAAGCCGGTAGTCGCCCTGCTCGAGTGGGCTATATCCCCAAGGCTTAGCCATAGACTGCCAGAACGCTGTTGCGAGAGTGGAGGTCTGGCCCGGTGCGACGTCGTCAGCGAACTGAACGAGCTGTACTTGCACACGTGTGGGAGCCTGCGTAGGTGAATAGAAAGCGAACTTAGCGTTGACTGATTCTAGGAATGATTTGGCCCCAGGGAATGCTCCGGAGTTCGACACTGTAGAGCCGGAACTGTACTCAGAATGATCGAGGTAAGTAGGATAGTATTGCACTGCCTTGTTGAGGGTGGTAGCCACGCCAGGACTCTCGTGGTCGGAGATAGGTGTCGCTCCGCCACCGACGATTGCCTGCCAGTTGACGGATCCTGTGTCGGTAGAGTTGCTGAAGTACAATTCATACTGGACATAAGGGTAGTCGACGGATGAGCCGCTTAGATTGATCTGTGGGACAGCGGAGACGTCGAATAGGTGAACGGGCTGGGCTACAACGCCTCCAGCCACTAGCTCTGCCGAACGTAGCTCATTATTGCCGTTCCCGCGACGCCAAGCACCGTAATTCCTAAGAGTAAACACAGAGCGACGTAGTGTGTTGCGAAGCAGCTTGTTCGCACGACGACGTGAGGAGATCCGCTTTCCGTATCGAGCTCTAATGCGCTGATAGTCGTTTCCGGTTTGCGGGCAGTATTGGTACTTGGCATTTTGTTTTGTCTTAGTGTTAGATGAAGATGCCTTGAACTTCTTATACACACCTGCCGCCTGCTTGCCTAGGGCTGCGCCTGTACGAACAGCGTTGGCCATACGACCGACCTGTCTCCAGGAGTTCGTGTTGTAACCAGGGAGCTTGCGCTTCTCAGACTGCTGAAGGCGGCGACGGTAGGGCATTGTATAATTTACATTTGAGATATTTATTCATCCATGGCGGTGTTGTCCTCGATAGCTTCGTCCTCTGCCCAGAGAACTAGATCCTTGTCGGCGGTGGTTTCCATCACACGCCACCTATCGGGAGACATCAGATTGAAATCTGGGAGGCTGTTGGTGAACACGAAAATCTGAGGGCGATCAAATCTAATCTTCTTCCCCTCATAACGCTTGTCATACGCGAGGCCATTCTTCAGTGTCTCGAGTCCAGAGTAAAACTCTCCAAGCTTGTCTTTCTTCATGCCACGTGGCATATCCACCATGTAACACGGGTAGACTTTGAAATTCATAATAAACGCCATGATGTCCTCCATCAGACGAAAAGGTGGGATTTCAAAAGCCAGACCTTCATACTCCAGATATTCGCACATGATACTCTTGCCGAGATTGCCACGGACGTCGTAAATAATGTTGATGTGTCGGTCGTCAAGCTCCTCGCACATATATAGCTTTAACCTTGGACTGCCAAGGGTAGAACTCCTCCTTCATAAACGAGCGGAGTTGACGGGTCATGACCTTCACTTCATCGCGATCGCTCCAAGGTCCTTCCACACGGGTGTCCAGCTTAGAGACGTAAAACGCCTCGCCGGTACAAGGGTTGGATGTTGGTTCGCAGTAGTTCGGCAGATCCACAGGGAGGTTGCCTTCTGCGTACTGCTTCTTCCAAAGAGTCTTAAGTTCTCCGACACGCCTCTTCTTCTGTTTATAACGGGCGCTTCACTGGAATAACGGGCAAAACAAAATGAGCCACGCTCCTTTTCTTTTTATAGGACTCTTGGCTCATGTGGCTCAATTGGCTCATTTGTTCTTCTTAAGTCCTTTTCACAAGTATAGTACCTCTTACGTGTACAAACCCCGAATCCCCGATTGTTAAATCTTTGCTTAAGCTGTTTCACGACATGGATTACCTGTACAGGGACCGTTACCGATAGTAGTTCTTTACAGATGTTTCGTAACGCCTAAGGTACCCGTACGGTAGGTCCCGAAGTCCCGAACTCGCTCCAGGTACCGGGACCAGTGCCCGCGCGCGCGGCGCGGGATGCAGGCCCCTTCCGATCGAGCGGCTGTTGATCTTTTATAGTACTTAGTGCTTTTTTTGGTGGTGGATTTTTTGCTGCGCGTCGTCGTAGCAGATATATGATGACAATCGCCATTGATAATTATTGAACGTACGGGTACGGTCTGTATTGGGCGTGGCGCAGGCACCACGCATCCTTTGCCTGTGCACCCGTGACCATTCTAGTCGCTGCCAGCAGCAGCACCGGCGCTAAGGTCATAGGTCACCCTTATCTGACACAGGGCTGGTAATATCTCCTCTCGCTGCCGCGCACAAGGGCACGGCGTCTGACTGGCACCGCTTGTCGCCCGTGGTGGCCGCGGAGCGGCGGAGCCCTAAGTTCGTGCGATTGCGGGAACTCTGACAGCAATGCAGGAGCGGTACCGAGGGGCCACGTGCCAAATGCGGCCCCAGTACTTCCAGGCATCGCTCATTCTACTACTAATATCGTTTTCAAAGGCTGTGGAAGGCAAGGGGACAGGCTGTACCGGACAGTCCGGCGGTGCTTGGGCTGAGGTACGCCGGAACCGGCAGAACCCACTCACGCAACCGTCCCGCCTGCGACCTTGAACTGAACATTCGACATCGCCACGGGTGCGCTACTGCTACCAAAGCGGTATGCATGTACTGGCGGTGTGAATTACCCTGCAAGCAGTACCGGTACGGTAGCCAATTCACTAGATATTTGCTGGTAGTAGCGGGAGCCACGTACGCCGGGGCCCCATGTGGCCTCATTTTCAAGTACTGCGCCGGAACTGAAATTAAAACGGGAGCGCTGCCGGCCGTACCAGGTGCGCCATCAGCATTTCGCCCGAGAGGGTGCTGGAGCATTTCACATATTTATATAACTGATGTTACAGCCCAAGGACGAGCGTACGCGCCGGGCAGCAGCCAGCGACGGCGGCCCGTGGGGTGGTGCATTAGTCATGTCGCTTCCTGTACTGTTCGTTCCATCGTCGCAGTACGGACGATAATTCTTACTTCGACGATGGGGCTCTGATGGGCCCCGTATCTGGCTCTACAGTACCAGTACCAATATCCCGGACTGACGGCACCGGTACCGGTAGCGCAGGAAAGTGATGGCGAGTGCAGTGGGCAGCGCCGGATGAGAGGATACGATGCTGACCTGCTACCACCAGCGACTAAATTATAATCCTTATCAGGCCGCGACTACGACGATGATAAATGAGTATCACAGAACCCGCAGTCGTACGCAATGTTGTACGAGGTACATGGTATGTTTATATGTACTACAGGACGCAAAACAGCAGCAGGGACACAGGTACGAATCCGTGAGAACGCTGCACGCCACAGCATGGCAACAAACCATTTTCTTCAGTGTGCGGGCTCAGCCTTGTGCACCCTCTAACTTGCAGCCCATGCATGCCCTTGCAGCATCATCCTCTCTGCCCTTCTTCCCCCCCCCCCCCCCCCCCCCTCCCGGGGCGGGCGCAGCTTGACTCTCCACGCTGTTCCCCCACAATGACATGTGTACCCCGCTCTCATTTGGGCACAGGGCATCTGTACCATTGATGCAAACGGCGCGCGGAGCAGCTCGTGCAAGCCCTGCTTAGTGGGTGATGAGTGGGACGCACTCCGAGCGAAGCTTGGCACGCAGCATGTGGCTGGAAAGCGGAACTCCAGGATCAATGTGGGGGTGGCAAACTGGAACAGCGCCACCATGCTGTATTCCGTCTTCCGCATCATTGCTGAGGTAACGAAAGCCGCTTGTGCGGCGCATGCTCTTGGGCATGATGATCCGCAGGGTCTGTTGCATGTAGGCAGGTGGCCGAGCTGGGTGGGAGGGCCCACATAATTTCTACCACAGGCCCGCCGCCATGGTCAACGCCCTGAGAATGGCATATCTACGCGCTGATGGAATAGAGGCACGCGCAGGAACTTCTCGGGTACAGCAACATTGTGAGCATTGCCAACGGCGGGGAGATGACGGAGGAGACAGCCAACCCGGACTGCAAGGTGAGACGGAGGCCGGATGCTGGTGGAATCGGACATCCGCATGGGTGCTTGCGGTAGCAAGGGCTTTCCTGCACATGGAAGGGGCATACTTACATGGTTTCCCCCCCTCGCAAGCCCGCATCTTTGACGCATTCATGCAGGTTGTCCTACACACGCGGAACTTTGCTGCACACACCCCCGAGCCACCCATTTCACTGCATGCCTGTACTCCTGCATGTGCCCTGGGGATAGGCGATTTTCCTGGAGGCATGGAATGGCGGCAGCGACATGGAGCTGCAGCGCCGGCTGATAGAGGACGACCGCATCATCCTCACCAACTACCTGGGCGCTGCGGGCCATGAGACCCTCTACGTGCCCGCCTACATGCCATTCATCTCCTCGCACTACCGCTCGCTGCACGAGAACATTGTGCAGCTGATGCCGGACGGGAAGCTGGTGGAGGCCATGGACAACTTTGTGCGCGACGGCACGGTCGGCATCGCCAACCTGACAGAGTTCTTCGACACGGACGCCTACGGCTGTGATGCCATCAACACCGCCTCATGGAATGTGTCCCAGTGCGTGGCGGGCCGCTGGTACGTCCCGGACATTCCCCCGACTCCCGCCACACGCCACAGCCCCCCCCTGTGTGGTCAACACGAGGTGCCATCATCCACTGCCTTCTCCTTCACCAGCCTAGCATGTAGACGCGAGGCGCCCTGTCCGGTGTATTAGGATACATCCTGAGGCGCAGTAATGCTGTGTCGTAGGTACCCAGAGCGATGCGGCACTACGTTCCCGTCATCCCACTGCGCAGAAGCCTACATTCCCAATGCCGTATGGTCCTCCGGTATGCGAGACGCGCAATCTCTCTTCCGTCGCCATCCCTCTCTTGTGCACGCTTGCGCATGCGCGTGGCGGTCCCCGCCCTTCCGGCGCTGCATGCTGCATGACTAAGCCCGGTGATTTTCGCCGATGTGATTGCAGGTATTTTTGAGTCTGCTATTGACAATCTCGGGCTCAACTTCAGTGTCGTCTACACGGTGCAACCTGCACCGCATGCGCCGCCGCTAGATTGCCAACCTTTGTCTCCTCTCCTGCCGCATGCCGTTCAATTTAGCTTGCGTTTATAGTGGTTTTTGCGCCTGGTTGGTGCATGGTTTGCGCTCACAGCCACAATTTTGGCATTGCAGGGCTACGATGGGCTGCTGGAGGTCGTCAAGGAACGGCATGAGCAACAGGCTGGCATGGTGTACTACTGGTGAGGCCGTGGCCAGTGGCGCAGCTGCAGCTGCGGCGTTGAGTCCCGATGAGCTGACATCCCACCCTGCCCTGCGGCTGACAGGTGGGAGCCGGACCCGCTACACGTCCGCTACCCGTCGGCCAAGCTGATCTTGCCTCCAAACTCGCCCGAGTGCGAGGACAAATACCATCCCGATCCCCTCCTCTCGGGGTCGGACTGCGACATGGGGAAGCTGCTGCTGCGCAAGTTCATCCATACCGACCTCCGCAACTCGGAGCCTGACTTGTACAATCTCTGGGAGAAGTTCCAGGTCGGCGAGCGCATAGCATCGTGCTCAACCGAAGGCTGACGTTGAATGCATGCGCGCTGCCGGGGTGGGTGGGGAGGGTGCTGCCCCGGGGCGCCTGCACTGAATTTGCATCACCCAACACGATGCAGTTCAGCACGGAGGAGATATACGAGATCATGGCGCTGCAAGAGGCCGGCGGCGGCCCCTTTGGCTTCGAGGACGCCGCCTGCGAATTTCTCAAGAGCGACAGCTCCGTCAACTGGCAGTCCTGGCTGTCCATCACCGACTTTTGCAGCAGCAACGGCCCCAACTATGAGTGGCAGGAGGACTTGAAGAAATGCACGGCACTGGTGGACCGGGCGAGCTGCATTCCTGGCCAGTGAGCTCCCTGCCACCAAGATGGCCAATAGTCTCAACTGCGCTGACGGTGCTAAGGGGTTGTGCTTGCTTCCAGGGGCCCCGCTGAGTCTTTTGCTTGCAATTCGCTTAGTAAGACAGGTGTTGCAAGTTGTGCCGCCCGGTGCCCCATTGGCAATCGACACATACCATAGAATTAAATACGGTCCGCAGGGACAATAGTAGTGAAAGGTTTGGACCTTGTTGTCGGAGAACTCGTGCTGTTTTCATGTTTTATTCTGACTTATTTCTCCGTTTTGATAGTTTGCCCTTTTCGCAGGGGGTTCGAGAACATTATTCATCCGCATACGGTTTGTGTTTGGACGTTACATTCCGTGCAATTAAATGCAAGTCGCGGGACCCAAAAATAATCAATCGTTTTGTACCTTAGCGTCGGAATATTTGTGATGTATTTGTGCCATATTCTGATTTCTTCGCGGACTGTTTCTGTTCGTACAATAAGGTGTATCTGTACAGAGCGGTTGATATTATATACGCATGCCGACACGGTGGTAAGACCACCGATAATACGAACCTGCTGCCTGCCTGCCAGACGTCAAGTCGGGCAAAAATATAGCGGAGCTATAACAGAACTTCCTGCAGGTCGCATGCAAGCCCAGTTTCAGGCTTTTAGTAAGGGTCCGCATTGGTGCGCCGGCACTCGTGTGTATGTGGTGGTGGACCGGAGACAGTGTGCTGACGCACAGACGGGCCGGCCCCGGCCTTCCACCTTGGGACCGCAGGTTCTTTGACGCGGAGGAGGAGAGCTGCAAGCAGTGCCCGCCCGGGCACTTCACCGACGCGTCGGGGCTGACGGAGTGCTTCCCGTGCCCCGCCGGCTCAACCTGCTCCGAGGAGGGCTGCCCCAAGTGCACGCTCTGCCCCGCCAGCACTTACAGCGACGTGCCGGCCGCCCTGAGCTGCGTCACCTGTCCGCGCAACACCCACACCTACACCCTTGAAGGCGCGGACGCCATCGGCCGGTGCGCCTGCCGCGAGGGCTTCTACCGGCGCGACGGCCGCAGTGGGGCGGAGTGCTACCCGTGCCCTGAGGGCGGCCGCTGCCTGGGCGGCGTGTTCCTTCCGCACGCGCAGCCCGGCTACTGGGGCGACTGGGCGATGGTGGTGGCGGAGGGGCTGCCGGACAGCAAGGAGGCGTCCGTTGCCATCAGCACGCAGCTGTTCCACTCGTGCACGCAGCCTGCAAGCTGCAACGGCTGCTTTGGTCCGGAGGCGGAGCTGCTCGGAGACGACGCCGTCCACGAGTGCCGCATGGAGCAGAACAACATCTGCACCGCGGCCTACGCGGGCGTCATGTGCCACTCGTGCGCCCCCGAGCACTTCTCCATCCAGGGGCAGTGCATGGCCTGCCCCCCATGGGCTGGCTTTTCACCCTTAGCTGCCTCGCCCTCATCGTTGCCCTCTGGTACATCATCAATCGGTGCGGCGCCCTCTCCCATGCCCAATGCCCGCCTCCCCTGCCTGCGCTGCACCATTGCCACACAGTGCTGCCTCTGTGCCGTACAGACACTACGTGCATCTGTTCGGTGCTGACACCAATCTGCTCCAAAACAGTGTTGTCGCCAACGAGTACGACGCCGTGGACCTGCTGCTGCTTTACTTTCAAAACGCATCGACCGTGTCCACGTTTACGCTGGGCTGGAGCAAGCTGCTGGTCACTGTGCCCTTCCTCGTGCTGGCGATCGTCAACTTCGACGTCACCTACATGTCGTGGGACTGCCTGCTGCCAATGCAGCACTCCCCGGTGCTCAGCTACGGCTTTGGTTTTGTGCTGCAGCTGGCGCTGCCTGTCCTTCTGGCTGCTGTCAACTACGTGTACTACCGGCTCCTCCGGAATGTTCAGCCGTCTCGGAGGTGCTGCGTGGCCCAATCTCGCGCCCAGAAGCTACACCTGAACAGGACGTTTGGCCTCTGGCACCGCCTAAGCAGTGGCATGACTAAGTGCCTTTGTTGGTGTCCTTCGCTCGCAGTTTTCAAAGGCAGCCTGGAGGAGGTGGCGGACAATGCGGTGGCGTCCACCGGCGCATTTGCCAACCTCGTGATCCACACCGTCACGTTCAAGTGCCTCGAGCCCATGATGTGCATACAGATGCCTGGCCAGCTGTCGGTGCTCCGCGCAGGTGGGCATGCCCCTCCGCAGTCATGTGGCTGTGCACGCCCGGCAGCGCCGCATGCAATTCAGCCCACACCCACGGTCATTTTACTGCTGAGCAGTCATGACCATGCCGGCCGGGCGGCTTCCACTGACATGACCGGTTGCCCCGCAGCGCCCGGGATCCCCTGCTGGGAGAGCAACCACATACCCTTTGTGGTGGTCGGATTTCTGGGCCTGCTGTTCTACACCGTTGGCGTCCCTGTGGCGTGTGTGGCGATACTCAACTACGGCGCAAAGCACAACTTGCTCCGGTGACCCCCCCCTCTCCTAACGATCAGCACCATCTAATCTGCAATCCAGCGCATAGCGTTTCCTGTCGGCAATCATGGCCGCATGCCAGAGGCCAAAGAACACACGCAGCCTGAAACTTTCTGCTGCTCCATGTACGTCTGCAGGACGACGCGCTTTCAGCGCCGGTGGGGTTGGCTCTACCTGCGGTACCCCCCCCCCCCCCCCACCCCCCCCTGCCCCCCGAATTGCAATGGTACCTCCTCACGGACGAGTGGTATGGGTACATGCTCTGACGCGCCCCCTCCCGCGCAACTTTCCGCAGCTACGAGCGAGATTGGTTTTACTGGGAGCTGCTCATCATGGGCCGGCGCTGCCTGCTGGTGGGCGTGAGCGTGGTGGCCGCGATGGAGCCGGCGAGCATCCAGGTGGTGCTGGGCGCAGGCATCTGCGTGACTGCCATGACAGTGGTAAGCTGCGCTGCCCATCCTGGGCAAGAAGGGAAGATGATGCCACCAATGCAGGAATAGGGCGAGGAGCATGGCCCGATCGGCGTGCACCCGAATGTAGAACGTTGCCTATCGAATTATATGTTGGATTGTGTTCATTGGATTACATATCTTATATGCGTACACATGCATCCATCCGTACATACACACATACATACATCTATATAGACATACATCTATGCATATATATAGTCAGTCAGAAAAGGTGTTTTGCGTTTATTGGATTATGAATAATTGGATTAGAACAATAGGATTATCTTTATTGGATTAATTAGCACATATATACATATGATATAAACATGCATACATGTATACCTCCAGATATAGACAGAAATATATCCTTACATAGTCAGAGTCAGAAAATGCTTTTGCCCCACTGCAACAATAGCACTTGCATCCATGGAGCATTTAGTATTCCACACAGCTAATACGCAACCTGCTGCTGCAGCATTTTTACGCGCGCCCCTTCATTCATGAGGGATTGGACCGACTGGAGATGTTCTCGCTGATTTCGCTAATGGTCATCATTTTCACCGGTGCGACACGACCCTACCCGCCCTCCCCTCGTCCTCCTTGCCGTGCACACATTATTTGCTCACATGCACAGATGCGTGCGCGGGCTGTTATGAAATACCATGTGCCGTAATTCCGACAGGTGTCTTGTTCTCGGATGACGCTGGCCGGCTGCGCTTTTCTTCATGGGACACTGTGGCGACTGGTGCCCCCCCCCCCCCCCCCCCCGCCCCCCGCCCCCTTGCGCCTCTACCCATCCACCTTCATTGCCGCCCCTGTAGCATTGCTGCCCAGAGGGCACCCTGCGCTGCATGGATGTCAGAAGGCGCCGCTCTTTGGATGTGAATACGCTGCTGCATGCTGTCTGTACGCTGAGCGCTGTGGCACTGTGCGCGCGCAGCCCTCACCCTACTGGCCATCCTGGGCTGCATCGTGCTTGCGGCGACAATGGTGTACCAAAACGTGCGCGAGCGCACTGCCATCCGGACGGTGTCGCGCCGGATGCGGCGCGCGTTGCACCACGCCCTTCACGCGCACTGCGGAGGTGGTACTGGCTCGCAGAGCAAGATGAGCAAGATGAACGTGTTGACTGTGGTCAAGGCCGCCGTTGGGAAGCGGCACGCCAACGTAGGTGAACACTGGGGGGATGCGGTCAGCGCCTCGGGTGAGATTGTGCCAGATGGCAGCGACGGCATACAGGCAGAGATCCGTGCGTTGCTGGACGCTGAGGAGCTGGAGCTCCACGAGACTCTGGACGTGCACCAAATTGTCCGCTGGATGGAGAACCTATCCATTAAGGTACGCTGATGAGTGTCGCAACACGTGCTCTGCGCCTGCCTCACTCGGCCAGTCACGACAACAGTGCCGCCATTGGTGACACCATACACTTGAATAACATCCACGTTGGCCGCGATCTGGCAATCGATTTCTGCTAGGATAGAATTGATTCGAGCAGCGCCTTCAGCTTTGGAAGCTGGCAGGCAAATGGGCGCTTGGTGCTGTACATATTTGGAAACATAGGGAGGGGTAGCGAAGCAGAGGAAGGGGGCGGCTGGTGATGGTGTGAGGGTGGGGGTGGGTGGGGCGGGGGGAGGGGGGGCATCTTGGTGCTCTGAAAGGGAGAGCCTGTAGATACAGCACTACGCTGGCTGCATACTTGAATAGGAGTTCTGGTGAAGTCAGCCCCCCCCCCCCCCCCCCCCCTTCCCCTCTGCAGGGGGTCACACTTGCGCAGTCCATGCGGAGTATAATGGGCTCAGCAAGGAGTCTAAGCCCGAGTCTCAGCAACTCGGAGGTAGAGCCAGCAACGCAAGTCTCCCACCGGCGCGGCTCGCAGGCAATGCTGGACTCCGCAGCTTTCGACAGCCACAGCCAGCACGGCGTGCTCAGATTCTGGCTGGCCAACCACTGGCTGGCGGCCCTCATGTCTGACAGCTCGCCCGTCAGCTGCTACAGCTCCCGCAACTTTTCGCGCTTCTTCGCCAACCTCATCCAGCAGAATCCCTTCCTGATTGACCACCTGCTGTTTTCCTCCGGCGAAGAACTCGTCCGCGCCAAGGTACGGGCCATTGACCAGCACCCCGCAACTAGCCCCCCCCCCCCCCTGGCGCTCTCATGTGACTGACCTCCTCCCCGCGGGTGCAGGCTGCCGTCAACGACCTGAGGGAGGCACAGGTATTCCACACCACGCAGGGGCGGCTGGCGCCAATGGTGTCTGAAAAGGACCGGGGCTCCTTCCTGGCGTGGCTCACCATTGCGGACGAGTCCCAGATCGAAGTTGTGAGGTACGCCCAGCGGCCACTCTTGTGTCCCATGGGATGTCCGGACGCATGCCATGCTCCAGGGCAGGCGGGCATGCACAGCGTGCCGGCTCGCTGACACCGCTCTGATTCCCTCACTCCGTTTATTGCGCAGAAACCTCATGGTGGATATCTACCGTGACAGCCACGATGGCAACCATCCCCTGAACGATTCCAACGATCCTTCATGGAGGCAGCGAATGTTAGTCCTCGACCCCCCCCCCCCCCCCCCCCCGCCGGCCTCGCCCTGCCCTCTCACACACACACACACTTGTCCCCTGCCCTGGCCCGGACGGTGGCACCTCAACCCGCTGGCACCCAGAGAATTAGCGCCCGGACTTAGTGGCGACCCTGCTGGTGATAGGGCCGCGCCTCTCAACCATGAAGACGCGGAGCAACCGCGCGGGACGTCCATGTTCTCCACTGCGATGAAGCTGTCTGCGGCCACAGTGGCGCCTGCCCCGCAGTGCGACAAGGTGCCTGCCTGCACTCCCCCTGCCCTTTCAAAGGACCCCCCCCCCCCCCCCTCCCCCCCTTTCCCCATGCCTCCGCCTGCCGGCAAGAGTTCTATCCATACAAACACCGCCCTGGTTGTTCAAGGAAACAGCCATGTCAGCCATGGAAGCCATGTGCGCTGCAATGGGCTCTCACTGTGCCGCGCTCGCTCACAGGGGGCCGGGGATGGGGAAGGGGAGGCCGGCCACAAGGACGATGACAGCATACAAGCTGAGCCGGCCGGTGCCCATGCCAGCAGCAGCGCTACCGCCTCTGCCGAAGCGAAGATGACGCGCTCAGAGACTGCCCAAGTCAGCGGGATGCGGAAGATGATCTGCCGCTCGCAGCTGTCCCGGCTGGGCGCCGAGCTGCGCGCCATGGCCAACGTCGGCTCGGAGCTCGAGGACTACTTGCGCTCTAAGCTGGGCCAGTGATCAGCACAGCGGCAGAGGAGTGGCACCGACCGCGGCTGTTTCTGGAGGCACTGCGGCAGCGGCTGTCGATGCCTGCGGGCATGCATGGATTCCCTGCAAGTATGCCGCTCGGATGATGACTTGGTTGCAGCAAGGTCTTGAGGACGAGCTGGACCCTCCCCGAGCGACGCAGCAGGCCGGCGGATGCAGCTTTGGCCTCAGATGCCTTGTCAGGTTCAGTGCTTACAGTCGATCATGTACAGCCGGCAGAGAGCCACGTACCGTGCTGTCTGCTAGAAAGGCCTCTAACCATACTTAATATTACGGCGCTAAGAATATGAATATAAGACATCGCTTGGTGAAATGTACATTTTCCCGACCTGGAAGCATGAAGTGCAGCGCCGGAATCGCAGCCGCGGCATTCCCTCCCTGCGCCATCCATCCGGCGCAGCCCTCATGCCCGTATGGCGGGTCGCAGCACCGCGTCCGTTGCTTTCAAGGCTTGCCTCATCTCTCGCGCAGTGGACGCCTGGTTGTTGCGCACAGTTGGCTGCTGCTGTGCTCGCACCGTCACAGGGCCGACCAGCATGTGCTGCGCGCTGGCTTCATCGTCCAGGCTTCTACACCTGCGGCGCGGGGGCTCAGCATCCTCTCTTTCGAGCCTCTGCCGTTGCTTCCGTGCAGTTGCACTCTTCCGAAACTCCTCGCGCTCTGCCGCGACGGCGCGCAACTGTGCGTAGTCTGCCAGCGGGGTTGTCGCTGGGGTAGGGGACTTGGGTAGGGCGAGCCGCCCCTGCAGCTCCGCATGCCGCGATGCCATGCGGGCATTTGTAGCCTGCAGGGCAGCTTGCAGCTCGGCGCCGAGGTTGCTGCCTGCTGTAGCAGTCGATTGTTTGTCTGCATGACGTGGCTGCTGGCTCGGGCGTTCGGTGATCTGCTGAAGCTGCTGGGTCTTCGTGACAGCCTCATCATAATTCCGCACACCGAGTTTCTCCAACTGCGCCACAGCACTGCGCAATTCCTCGGAGACCTTGATCCCGGCACGTGCGAGACGCTCATTGTCCGCGGCGAGTCTACTGTTCTCTTGTTGGAGCTCGAGCCTGTCAGCCCGAGCTGCTTCAAGGAGCAGCATGAGCTCGTTTTCCTCGGGGGTTGCCGAACAAATTCGCGTGGGAAACACAAGCTTCGGCGAGGTACTGTGCGCCTGCCTCTTGACGGCCCTTTGATCCTGTGGGCTCGACGGACGAGACACCATGCCGCGGAGCCTGCTAGCTGCAGCTTCGGCCTCCTGCTCTAGCGTGTATCGCTCGTTGTTGCTCAAGTGCTGAACGCGCTCTAGCTGCCGCTCAGCCGCGTCGGCGCGGCTCTCGGCGGCCTGTGCCCTGTACTGTTCCTTGATAAGCTGGTCCTTCAGCTCTGCTACCTGGGCCAGCGCCGACATGGCCTGCGCCTGCATCATGGCCACGAGTTTGTTTGATTCCGTCGCAGTCTGTTGCACGCGCAGACGTTGGTGGCAGGAGCTCCGACGAGGCTGTCCCGAGACGGCTCGTCGCGCACGTGCGCCTTCGCTTGGTTGTTCCGACCTCTGAGGCGGTGCTTCAGCAGACGAACGCTGTGTCAATGTCGCTGCTGGCCGGCGGGCGGTGGCTCCATCGAAGTCGGCCGTCCTTTTTGATCCGGGGATCGTGAGCCTGCCATCACAGCGCCAGTCGCTTGAAGCTGGTGCTTGTAGTGTTCTGGCTCCTCAGCATTGTGTCTTCTGAGAGGCTCGGTATGCGGCTGCGGTCGTGGCAATGCAACCCGACCCGGCGGATCGCTGCGGTGCCGGTGTAGATAAGTGCTCTTCATCGCTCCCTGCACGGGACACTGGCAGCACCAGCAAAAGAGTCAGGGAAGAAATAACAGCAGCCATTGTCCTCTGGGCAAGAGCAATCGGTCGCCGCATGGGGGCCGACCGACTGGCCTCGCGTGCTGACGAGGGCCCGGCTGCCCTAAACAGCGCCCAATCAGACGGAGCAGTGAAGTCATGACTGCCCTACCCGTATATAGCGAAGGGAATAAAAACAATGAAACAAGTGCCAGAAAGTATTGTACGCGAGTACCCGTATTGGGCCATAATGTGGGTACCAGCCAGGGGTACAAAGGCAGTTTTAGGGTCGTACTACCTAAGGGTGGAGTTTTGCAGAGAGTTGCCCAGCGTCGCGACTTCTCTGCGCTCTCGCTCTCTGCTCAGCTCTTGCCGCTGCGCTCGGCAGTCACGGTCGAGAGTGGAAGCGCTGGTCGAAAGTAGAGCAGCGCTGGCAGCGCCTCACCTGACAGGTGATGGACCGCGTGGTCCTCTGCTCCAGGCAGGACCGCAGGAATAGCCGGGCGCGGCACAGACTTGCCTTCTGAAGCTGCCGGCACTGCAAAGGAGCGGCAGGGAGAAAAACACCGCGACCCCTGTCGTCAGCGCTGGACAAATCCAACTAGCAGAAAACGACGCGAGGTGGAAAGACTCGGGAATGGGTGCAGGGGGCAAATAGCCAAGGGTACCAGTACCTACGCTGCGCAGTCTACTCGCAAAGCAGCGTGCGCCGTGCTGATTAGTTGTGGGTTCCGCCGTAAATTGTCCCGTCCCGTCCCGTACCGTATTACGGCCAGTAGTGCGCGTTTCGTCCCGTCTGGTATGGTCTGTCTGCTCGTCTCAATTGTTCGATCGTACAGTCGATCGCTCAGTTCGATCGTTTCGCGTGGTCAGAGGCTAATAGCGTAGAGGCCTGACACAGCAGCCGGTCTTGGCAGATCTGCAAGTATCCACCTCGGCGGGAAGTGCTGACGCAGTGAGACCTGCTGCGGACACCGCGATACCGCGGTTCCGGTGCGACTACCAAGGCTACCATCAGCAGTAGGTTGCTATGTGTAGGGACTCTCTAGTACCATCAGAAGCTGCGCGCGCTGGGTTCTGCTGGCGGGCGCGCGGATATCAGCAGTCCCGGACTGTCTGATTGCCGACTATCCGAGTACCGTATCTGTACAGGTATAAAGGACTTTAAATAAGGACCAATAGATTATTTATCCCCGCGTGCCTGTACGACCCGTAGTCGCTACCAGGCGCAATGATGTGCAATCATCCTTTTATATCTTATTTATGGTCGCTATTGCAATAATCCTTTTATATCTT
The DNA here is from genome assembly GCA_006384855.1 of Tetraselmis striata. Lineage (NCBI taxonomy): Eukaryota > Viridiplantae > Chlorophyta > Chlorodendrophyceae > Chlorodendrales > Chlorodendraceae > Tetraselmis > Tetraselmis striata. Next base: position 67,504 of record VCJN01003129.1, read on the forward strand.
ATTTATGGTCGCTATTAATATCATAATATCATAGTCCCCGTATAGTATATCATGAGCAAAAAACAGTCGGGCGTGCTGTGGCCGGCCGCGCGGCAAGCCGGCAGCCATCGTCATCATCGACGACAAGGTCGACGAATCGACGCTGGCGACCAGTCGCTTCGTCGAGGAGTCGCTATAAATGACGAGTCGCTATATTTTAAATTGCAGGGCTTTCAGAAATCCTTGTTGATTATTTTCGATTTGCAGCCAAACGCGTGAATTATTTTCGATTTGCAGCCAAGCGCGTGAATGACCAGCACTGTAGAATAAGCATATATACTATATCTCCACAGGTCTGGTGCAACATTTGTCGAGACCCTTAGGCCTGGAAGATTTTATCCGTTGTCTTTGGTGGCGATTTTGCTCGGGAAAAGGGGGGGGGGGGGCGGAAATCTTCCTTTTCCGGAAAAAAAAACTTATAGTCTAATAGTACTTTGAACAGTTCTCGTCGATGCCCCCGATGTCGTAGGCGACAGCGCCGGCGCAGCTGACTCGACACCGGCACAGTACAGTAGCGGCGGATGGGGAGACAAACCGCCGCAATGCATCCTCTATGCTCTGTTTATGGCGGGGTTTCAAGAACCAGTCAACTGTCCTAGTGCGACCCGTACAATATGTTTCGGGTTTCAAACGGGTTTTACCGGTACCTTTCGGGCTGCCTTATCGCCCGCGAGCCTTGCGCCGGGCCTGGCCGGGGAGCTACTTAGGACAGCCACCATCATCTCATCTGCCCATTCATTGCCTTCCATATATCCGATATCCCTCCACCCTATCCCACCACCACCAGCACCCGCCGCCCACACCAGGCAGCACCACTATGTACCTCATGGCGTCACTGGCGGCGTGCGTCAGCATTTCCGTTGACGGCATGACTGCAGTAGTGCGTAACGTATGGATTAAGCTAGGCGCTCAGGAGTGGATGATGGGGCGACAAGAACTCTACAGACCAGCTGAATGAGGCAATCGAGGCCCACGCCCCCAACTACCACCCCCTGTTTGCTGACACCGATATCAAGATGGTGTGCATGGCCGGCACCCGGCACGACCGTGGGCTTTCGCGAGACTGCACAGCGTTCCTGCTAGAGGCAGTCACAGACTCACACCCTGGCGTTCCTTGCTTTGAGACGAGAGCGGTTACGATTAAGGTTGATTGCCAGCGCCCCGCTACCCGGTTACGATTAAGGTCTCGGCAAGCACCGCACAACCCGTTCCCGACGATGATGATGGCTAGCGCCGCGACGAGCCCTGAGAGTCATCTCCGCCTCCCTACTCGCAAAGTGCCTAGCGGCGCCCCGCTGTCTGCCAAAAACCAGCAATACAACTCTTTGATAGACTGGCAAGAGTTAGAGGGCGTCGGTTGGTCGACGGACATGGCTAAACCGGTCGGCTTCGACTTCGTTCGTCTTCGCCCTCCATCGCGCCTTGTTCCCTCTCAGCTCTCGTTCCAAGACTGGCGTTGTATCTGGGGTATGAGAGCATCTCTGCAAAGGGCCAGCCCCGCCGGACAAACGTTTCGCGCAGTTCTTTGGGAAGAAGAAACTCGGACATAAGGCAGACCGGCCGAACGTTCCGAAGCTCGTTGGAGTACCTCAATACCACACTGTTCGCAACGGTAATTGGGTCCAGAAGGGCAACTGGCTGGCCGAGCATCATCGCGTTGCTAAAGCCCTGGAGCTCTCGCTATTTCGGTATGAGGAGCGGCTCGGCAAGCAGCGCGACTATGACCGTAAGTCAAAACTGATGGAGGAGCCGGTACGGTCGGCCAAGACGGCGTCGCATGTGGAGACCATCGAGGCGCTGAAAGCGCTGGCCATCAACCGCGATTTCCCAACCGACATGCGCTCGCTTAGCCACCGGCTGCTGGACACCCCGTCTATGCTGTCTCATACTGTCGGGCGGGTCTGGGGTTGACAATGTAAACAACATTGTCATTTATTACATTCATTTATGTGCCATAATATTCATCTATATGCCGTGGTCTTCTATGCATCCTCTTGCATCTGTATTAACGGCCTATTTGCTGCCCCAGCCTTGTCTACAGTACTGCACAAAGTACTGTCACAGTCCCCCCTTTTTCACCTGAAGGTGGGGGTGCCCAATACCAATAGAAGTTCATCTATAACATGTTTTTAGTTGCCCTGGCTGTTCCTGCATGCTTACACGGCACAAACACGATGTTTCCTTGTTATTTGTTTCATGGCAGTACTTTAGCAGTACTGCAGAGGAAGGAAGTATTTCCAAAGGGGGGGCCCCAAAAAAGGGTGGGGGGGCACCAAAGACAACGGATAAAATCTTCCAGGCCTTACATCGCACGGTTTGTATGGCACCTCCATCATTACTCGATAAGTCTCAATTTTTTTAGTTCAGCACTACTATCTTTATGTACTGCGACGATACATTTTTATGATGTAATCCTTTTGATGTATCACGTAGCGACCTATGATGAATATGTAGGGTTTTCGCAGCTAGACAGCGTACCCTAGGGTAAATTTTGCCCAGGGTAGATTTTGCATCAAAATGTACGGGGTCGGCTGGGACCGAAAGATAGATCCACGACTGGTACGGGGCCGCCAGACCGGATGGTGTCCGGAAATGGATGTGGATGGTGTCCCGAGCCCCCGCCGGTATTGTAAATTATATGCCACGAGCGATCACGTGGCTCATCAGGACAGTACATTCCGCTATGCTGCTCCCGGCCTCTCATCACGGCCAAGACGCTGGAAAAGCCTGACTAATTGCTGCAGCACTTGGGCTTATCGGACACGCTACACCCCTTGCCGACCGACCGGCCGCCGCGCCTTGCGCCTGCCCGTCACCCGCCTGGCGTCTCGCGGACCGACCCCCCCCCCCCCCCCCCCAACCCTTTTTGGCTGGGCGTCCTTGGAGACCTCTTCCCGCTGCGGCGTTTCTTCTTCTTGGAGCTTCGCGCCCGCGACCGACCTGCGACCGACCGCGCCCGCCCCTGGTTTTCTGCGCGCGCCCGTTTTCTCCTGCGGCTCGCTGTTCGTGACGCAGATCGGCATTTGATGTCGGCGTGCCAGCGCTGCGACCTGTGGTTCCACGCTTCCGGCCTTGGTCGGCACCTGCGTTCTTGTGCGGCGGGCGCGGCCCAGCCGGCTTCCGTCCTTCTCCCTCGCTCCGGGGGTGGGCTACATGCTGCGCCGGGTTTGGGCGATATGCCCCCGGCTGCTCGCTGGTGTTTTGATCGTGGTGCCCGCGGCGGCGCCTCGCAACTTGATTTCTTTGAGTCGACCCTCCTGTCCTTCCGGTCTGCTACTTGCGCTAATGGATGCCCTAAGTCCGTGGTTGCCCTGGTTAAACCCCACCATGACGCCGCCCTTACCTACGCTCTCTCGTTCAAGGGCCGCGCGAGCCAATCTGAGGCTGCCCATGCTGCGTGGAGTGCCTACCTCTTGTTCTTCAGGTTGATATTGCGGCCGATGGTTGACACCCCGCCAGGGTCTTTACCCCCCGACCCGGTGGCGGACTACCGTGACAACCGTCTGTCGCATTGGGAGCGTGGTGACCTAGGCACGTTGTTCGCCCTCGCGCGTTCGCATGCATCTGTTCGGGCTACTCCTCATGATTACGTGGCTCCGGCGTCGGCCATTTGTGGGGACCCACCGCCGGTTACCAAACGCCAAGCTGCTCGGGCCTCGGCTTTGGCCGCGGTGGGCGAGTACAGCCGCGCAGCTGCCGCCCTTCACTCAGTCCCGCTCGCGCCCACTGGTCCGCGGCTTCACGAAGAGCTCCTCCGCTTGCATCCCCAGACCCCGGACCCTGTTCCTTGCGCGCTCCCGGATCCGTTCTCGTTGGACCGCCGCACTTTCCCTAAGGCTTTGGTGGACGTTTGCGAGGTGTTGTCCAGCAGCCCCAATGGTTCTGCCCCATTCCTCGATGGCATCCGCTTTGAGGCTCTCCGTGCCCTCTGCTCGCGCTCCCACCTCCGTGGCATAGCCGAGGCCATCGCGAATGCGGAGGTCCCTGCCGGCGTCGCCCATTTCCTTTCCTCCGCTACCTTGGTTCCCCTAGATAAGCTCACGCCGGCGGAGCGCAATGCGTTGGAACTAAGTGCCGGAGACATGAAGGGGTCCGTTCGGCCCATTGGCATCGGCAGCGTGCTTGTCCGGTTCGCTATGCGCGTCCTCTTGCGCGCTCATGGCGAGCCCATCGCCCAATGGCTTGCCGCCCGCGGCCAGTTCGGTTTTGGCGTTAAGGGTGGCGTGGAACTAGTTCAATTGCTTGTGCGATCTCGCCTAGACTCGGATCCATCCCTCGTCTTGGTGCAGCTTGACGACGAAAACGCGTTCAATTCCTTCTACCGCTCCGAAATGTTCCGCACACTGCTCGAGGACCCTGTTTGGCAGCCTCTATTGCGTTCGGCGATCATGCTTTATGGTCAAGAGTCCAATCTGTACGTTTTCGACGGCTCCCAACCCGGTCCTTCTCTCCGGATTCCAAGCCGTCGAGGGGCCCGCTAGGGTTGCGTCCTCGGCCTCATCATGTTCGCCGCCGTCGCTGCCCGAGTGTATGCTCGCATCGGCGCGGCTGCCCCCAGTCATTAGTGTTGGCGGCTTTCTCAGACGACGTCAACCTTGTCGGCACTGGCGATGGACTTGCGCTTGCTACATGGGTGGCCCCGTCCGCTTTTGCCGCCGTTGGGCTAAGCGTCACCATTCGCAAACGACAGGCGTATTGTCAGCTTGGCTCTTCGTCCCCGTTCGGCGCCCTTCCTTTTGGGCATTTGTTGCATGGTGTTGTTGTCTCCTCGTCCGGAATCAAGGTGCTTGGTGCCCCTGTGGGCTCGGCCATTTTCGCCCGGGAACTGCTGGACAAAACGGTCGAAAGATTTCGCCAATTCGGCTCCCGGCTTATCGGTTTGGCAGACCACTTCCACTCCCACACTGCTACTCGTTTGCTGCAAGTTTGCGGCCGTCGTTTTGGCCACCATCTCCGCGCCACGCCTCGGGGCTTGGGTCGATCCGAGGGGTATGGCGACACTATTACGTCTTTCCTCGAAGATGCCGACGCCGCCGCATTTTCAACGCTTGCCGGCATATGGGGTGTTAGCTCCGACCTCTTGGATACGCCCTCCATGCGCATGTAGCTGTCCCTCCCGGTCCAATTTGGGGGCCTCGGCATCGGCGATAATGTGGCTATAGCAGATGCCTCCCACATCGGCGCTGCCACCCTCGTGGTTGGCCAAGCTGTGACTTTCCTCCGTGCTCAACACGCCACCCTAAGCGACGCCGGGGCGTTCTTTTCCGACCCGTCCGGCGTATCCAGCCCTCATAGCCTCTACCTTGCTGGGGGGTCCTCGATCCACCAGGCTTTGGCCACCCCAACGTTGGAGCTCGATGCCGGCGCCAACGCGTCGGCGCCGATGTGGGCAGTCGAGCTTCGCGCCGCTCATACCCGTGTCGTTGACGAGTGTGGAGACGCGGTGCTCGAAGATCTAGCGGGGCCGTTGGCCTCTGCCCTAAAGTTGCTCCCCTCCAAGCGCTCCCACGTTGCCCGTGCCGGCTGCTCGGCCGCCGGGGCTGAGCCGGCGTCTGCAATGCGCTCGGCGGCCGACCTCCAAGCTATCCCGCATTACTCGGACTTCCCCTTGCACTCCATGCGGAAAGTACAGGAAACCCTGAGCCACCGCATTCACACGGTCCGTTTCGCAAAGCTTGTTGCGCGTATGCCTACAAGCGGCCCTGACAGCAACCGCTTCCGAGGCCGCCTCTTACGCGCTGCGACGGCGTTCCTGGTGACTGATCCTCCAAGTGAGGGTCGCCTTGGTGAAGTCCGTGAGCGTTCCCCTGAGTACTACGATTCCATGTTTCGTGTTGCCGCTTGCCCCCCATTTGGCCTTCCGGCGGCTCCTATCCTCTCCCTTGGCGAGCCATGCTCTTGTATGTGCTTCTTGCTCCTTCTCGGTACAAGGTATGCTTGCCCGTTTTGAGGACGCTGGGGTGGAGTTCACTCCTTCAACTTGGGCGGTCGCATACGCTGATCACGCGGCACGTTGCTCTGGGGACGACTCCAATCACGCCGCACACGAGTGGGCGGCACATGGCCTTTCCGACATTTGCCACGACGTGACGTCCGCGCTGGGCGTGAGTGTCCAGATCCTCACGGACCCGTCGGTGCTTGTTTCTCTCCCGAAGGGCAGCGACGGGCGGCTTGCCGATGTTGGGCTTTTTGGGTATGGCGGCATCCGCGGAAACACGGTTGCTGTCGATACCACCATTGCCCCTATCCTCGGCGTGTCAACCTCGGATCCAACGACTGCTTTGCGGGCTGCAGAGCGCCGCAAAATCCAGAAGTATGACGAGGGTGTCCGAAACGCTGCCGGCATGCTTCGCTTTGTTCCTTTCGCCGTTTCCGAGTTTGGCTCGCTGGCCCCGCACGCCGAGGCTTTCTTGGTGGAGCTCGCGAAAGCTAGCGAAGCACGCACTGGCCAAAAAATCGGCCAGCTCTTGTCTGCGTGGCGCCGCCGTTTCTCCTTGCTCATCAACATGGCAGACAACGTTCTTGGCGGGGTCGCGGCCGCGCGTGCGGCACGTGATGGTGCTCCTGCGCCTGCGTCGCGTCGCTCGTCGGCATGTGTTGCTATGACCCGGGTCATTGGCTGCAAGCGTCCTCGCCGCGCCTGATAGCCTACCCCGGGGCGGGGGTTCCTTTAGTTCATGGCAGCTAAGTGACTTCGTGGTTCCCTTGGCTCCTTCTTGGTTCTTGGCTCCCTGTCCTCCTGCTCGACCTTGGTTTCAAGCTTATGTCTCTGTTTTGCTGGCAACCTTTCATAGTTGCTGCTAGTTCTGTTGTAGTGCGCTTTTGTGAAAGCCCTGATGTAATTTAAACTACACCCCTTGGGATCGTTGGGATGGCGTATATCAATACTGTTATTCACTCCCCACCTCGGGCGCTTTCAGAACTAACCAGACTATCCCTAATCTAAATCGAGCAGCATCCGGAAACGTACCACACAAGCGAATAATTGTCTCCGGATGGGCGGGAGGGAGACATTCTAGTCGGGTGCCTTCCAACAACTGAAGGCGCTCCCGATCCGCGGCCGCCCGTTATACTCGGATAAAGGGCGCCGCCGGACTGGCGCCGGCCGGTCCAGGCGGACCGGCGGGCCGGCAGGGTCGTCACATAACCCTGACGGCGCTGCGAAAACCAGGGTTTCCTACGTCGTTCCTCCCAATCAAGGAAACCCTACAGTTTTCGCATCTAGACACCGTAGATTTTGCATCAAAATGTACGGGGTCGGCTGGGACCGAAAGATCCAACAGATGAAAGAACAGTGGCCGGTCTGGCGGGGCCCGTACACGGACATATGTGAGTCAAATCATAAAGGGAATTATATACATTCATGTACAGACATAGGCATGGGACATCACAAGCACGGCATAAAATTGCCACCAGGTCGGGACCTAAGTTGCGTTCTGGGAGGAATCTGAGTTGGTGTCGGGTGATGAACCGTCACCGTCACTATCGTCCAGCTCCATTGTCTTCTTCGGCAAGTGTCAGGAACTCAGGATCGCACGCGACACGGGCTCCTCATTCATCCCCATATAGCGGAGCTGAGTAGAGGTTGACTTCCAACCACCGTGTTGGCCCCATGTTGCAAACGGGATGTCCGCGTTAGCGGCGGCGGAAGCGCCGCCACTCCGGCTGGACTGGGTGCCGAACCGGGTCAGGAAAGCGGCCTCGGTCATCGCATGGGTGAGCAACGGGCTCAACCACCGCGCGAGGTAGCGTATGAACGTGGGGTACTCAATAGGGGAGGAGGAGGGGACTATCCCTATCTAGCTCTCCCTTGTGCCGTAGGACTGTGCCGCTGAACCCCGGGAACACTGTCAGGGTGGGTGTAGCCCAACGGATCATGACGGGCTGATACCGGCGCAGGAGTCCATAGACGCACACCACGGCGCCGGGCATCTTAGCGACACGCACCTTGCCACATAGGCGGTGCTGGTCGTTCTTGCGCTTCACGAAGCGGCATTCGAGGTAAGTCGAGAAGAAGGAGACGTCCTCCCACCGAAGGACCCGGAGGTCGCTGTAGCGGCAAAAGCCGGCAAAACTAACGGCTGCGGCGACTGCTACTATCCAGGAACAAATACCTGAGTCGTCCCGGCAGCGAAGCCGGACGAGCTTCGCGATGTCATGCCATGCGAAGGGTTCCTTGGCGTTCTTCGCGGCGAGCCCGAGGGTGTGCTTGGCTGCCGCCCGGACCGAGGCGCAACACGGTGATAAGGTAGGACTGGGATGCATATTCAGCCGGTGCATCTGCGATACCGCCGCAGATGCGGACCTGATCACGGAATAACTGTTGGTAGACGGGGCGTCCAACCAAGCTTGTAAAAACATAGCCACCACAATCGGAGCCGCTGGCATAGGGTACATGGGGCGTGTCCGAGCTTCGCAAAATATCACAAATCGATTCCATATGTAGGCATAGCCACGATTAGAGCCAGCTGCCCACTGCCGTGGAGCCGACGTGATCAAAGCATTAAACTAACAATGATGTGCCGGTCACATCGGAAGACGCCACCGGGTTACTCGGCCAGGCGGGAAAACACCCACGGGTGATGGCCGAATCATGAGTTGTGACGGTCACACCGCCTTGGGTGGAGTCAGCGGTGGCGTGCCGGGGTGCGCCGCGCGCCACGCCGGCAGTCGAGCGACACGCAAGGCGAGGACGCGCCAGTTCCTGGAGCAGCTCGGGCGGCTGTTACCACTGCCCTCGCCAGAACTGAATAGCTCCTCGCCGCTGTCGAGCATGACCCAATCGACCACACCGTCAGCTAGGTGCCTACCGTCAGGAGCTACTAATGTCCACCAAGACTGACTAGGCCATAAAGGCACTACAACTCTAGCGACCGCGCGATCAGACTTCAGCTTGCGCATAACTCGGCCAATGCAGCTAAATGGAGCATTAATCCAGTTGTTCACATTCTCGCCCTAGAAGTGGCGTCACTGAAAGCATCGACGCCTTCGCATCCAGGGCACTAGAACCGTGAGTAGAATCTCGGTACTTGATGGCTCATATCAGATGCGAACCGCTCAATATGGCGAGTGCCCCACTTCACGCTGAGGCGCCGAAAACACTTGGGCAACACTTGCTAGTCGTCTTTGTCGAGCATCTAAGAGATCTCGTCAGAGCCCGGATTCTCCTCTCGGGAGGCCCACACAATAGAGAGTGACGCTCCCAAGGAGAGACATAGGAGGTAGACTTGTTGAGCTACAGAGTTCAGTGACAGGCTCGAGCGTGAGCCGTGCTGGCAAACTGGTAGCATACCTTTCTTATCTACCTGGACCTGCACTCGTTTGCCTGCGATCAGGTGTGACAGGGACTTCAGGACAAAGAGTAGACCTCGAGCCTCACGGTGTGTCGAGGACTCTACACGTTCCCACGGAAGGAAGAAGCCGTAAGCTTTCGCGACGGGGTCGGAGCTGCCATCTGTCGGTCTGGCCAGGCCGCCCCAACCGATGCCCGAGGCATCACATTCCAGAAAAACGGACAGCTTGCTATCCAAGTCAGGTACGATGCGTCCAGTTAACTGCTCCTAGATACTCGGGACCAAAACTGTCGCTCCTCACGGGATTCCTCAGAGAAAGCAACGTGATGACCCGACCGTTCAGCTTGAGCAATGTTGGCATACAGACCTCTGGAAAATAGCCGAGAAACTGGGCCCAACGCTAGCCCCATGGAAGTCAATTTCCCCGTACAGATGGCTAGGGACTTGATTGTGTGGCGTTTGCGGTGGCCATGCAGCAAGGACTGGATATCGAGCTGAAGGGCATCCCATCGCTTCTGAGGAACAGAGAAGGTGCCAGCCACAGTGTCCAGATCAAACCCCGGGTGGGTGATGGTGGGGCTGGGGTTCAGACTGGATTTTTTTGAAGTTGATGTTGACATGAGCGCGCTCAACATCGGCCAACACTTGCTGAGTAGTCAAATGTGCCGTTCTGACAGAGCTAGAGATGAACAGCCAGTCATCCAGGTAGCAGAGCATCCAAATGCCCCTACTACTGCGCCAGTGTCACACCAGAACTCCCATGACCTTAGAAAAACAGCGGGGGGCATCGGATAGCCCAAAACACAGAACCCGCCAAGTATAGAATTTTCCTCTCCACTCGAACCCACTGTAAGGGGCAGCTGAGTCATGGAGGCGGACATGATAATAGCCTTGAGTCAGGTCCATACTGGTCAGCATGTCACCGGGATTCACCTTGTTTGACAACTTAGATAACGACTCCATTTTGAAAGGAGTGTGAACCAAACGCTTGCTTGTTGACATGACGCTGGTCACAGTTCAGTCTGAGACTACCATGGGGTTTAGGAACCACACCCAAGGGATTCAGGACCACAGGACGCACAGATTCTTCTCTGATATGGCCCAGCGGCAACAGCAGAGCGATCTGCCCATCAATAAAATCAGGGTGCTGAAGAGGAGAAGGGTGATTTGATAGATGGCTAGATGGAGCGGGTCCATCATCCCAGTTCATACGGTAGCCATGCCTGACCCACTCTCTGACCTGACTGTCTCTGAATGAGTCAATGATGCTGTCCCAAAATTGCCTGCCTTTACGGATAACACCGGCAGAATCCACAGGAGAATTGACGTCCAGTGCCGGCTCATGAGGAAGCTCAAAATAAGCTGACGTTTAAACTGTCACAAAATGCCAACGCCACAGACAGCGTCATAGTGGTCAGCAAGCAGTTTGGATGATTGCTGCCTGAATCAAACATGGAGTTTGAAATCGAAATTGTATGTAACTGAAAATAACAGGATTTTCAGATAAATATCGCTTCGTCACATCGGGAGATATGAACCGACACACAGGGTGGGAAATCGCCAACCAACTTATGAAAAGTTGCAGAGGCAACTGCCAGGGGCAGCACATGATAGCAGGGGCTATCATATGTATTACACACGAGGTATATCTCAGAGATATAGTACCAACAGGTGCTTCCCCCTGAGGGGAATCAGAGCTGCCACGACAAGAGCCTGTGCTCAGCTCCCGGAGGAGGGCTAACAGTTGCCCGGAGGCCGAACTGCAGCTACGTACACGAAACACCATCACTGGACATGCCAGGAGGATTGCAGACTTTACATCTTCAGCGACGTGCACACGGGCAGTCCCTACTCAAGTGACCCTTCCTCTAGCAACGGTAACATGTGATGTCCGCAGCAGAAGACCGACTAGGCGGAGTCCTCTCCTCACGACGGCCGCCCTCCCTCCGGTTGTCGCTCCCACGGCGAGACGACTCAGGCTTGCGAGAAGAGGAAGCTGGCCTCGCGCGCGAAGAAGAAGAGGAAGGTTTCTTGGCCTTGACCCTCTCAATCGCCTTCTTCAGCTCCTTGTTGTCCGCCGAGCCCTTCTCGCCGAGCGGGTCCACTGCATCAAACTCCATGGCAACCTCCTCGCCGTACTCGTGCTCCACATGAAGCTTCTTGGCACGCTTGTTGATCCGAAGAGCCACAGTGGTACACAACGCCAGAGCCGCGGTAATCGCCTTGACCAGCTCCGCAGACGAAGCCGGAGAGGAAGCAGGAAGATCGGTGCCGTCCTCTACCAAGTCACGCAGAGGCTCCTCCGCCGGTGCCAAAAGGTCCTGGATCTTGAAGATATCGTCTAGGTCGCGTTGAAGAATTCGCGCATCAGCGGTATGGCGGCGGTGAACCTTACCATCTTTGTCGAGCCAGCCATCCTCGGGTGCGTTGATGGTGCGAGACGGCACTTCCGCAGCCGGGGGTTGAGTTGGCCTCTTGCCCGCCTTGCGATCGTAGTCGGCGTCCCCTTGCGCAACGCGTTTCGAAGCTGAAGCTGAAGTGGACGGGCGGACCGCTCGACGACGCGACCGCCTACCTAAGCTCTGAAATCTCACGTTCGATACGGAGTAGAGATGCAGAGGTATCAGCTACTGCCTGTCTAGCGGCGACGAGTGGGGGGGGACTCAGGTACCTCGTTAGCAGGTGGAGTATCACCACCTAGGACAGTGGGATGATTTTCGCGCGTAACGAGTTGCTCACGAAGAGCTTTGCGAGACCCAATTAACTCGTTCCAAACGAGTTCAAAGCTGTCCACCGCTAAAACAGGGACGAGAAAGCACGGCGACAGCACCACGAGCGAGACAAAGAGCCACGCCCAAGACGGGCTCGCGAAGCAAGCCATGGTGAGTGCCGGGATCACACACACGACACAGAACGCAGCAGAAATTTGAAATTCGGAGTTGAAGATAAAACGAAAATGTACCAGTCCAATACAATATAGTCGGGTGCCTTCCAACAACTGAAGGCGCTCCCGATCCGCGGCCGCCCTTTATACTCGGAAGATAGAGGGCGCCGCCGGACTGGCGCCGGCCGGTCCAGGCGGACCGGGCCGGCAGGGTCGTCACATAACCCTGACGCCGCTGCGAAAACCAGGGTTTCCTAGGTCGTTCCTCCAAAGGAAACCGCCCTACAGTTTTTTACATCAGAGCTTTTACCTATGCATATTTGGTCGCTGATGTACATATGGGCAAACTGCCGAAGGCGATCGGGGAATCACCCGAAAAAGCACTACAGTACCGGTACCCTTGGGGGGGCTCCCTCGGCCTCTGCCGCCTTCGCGCCATTGTAGTCCGTAACGTAGTCGTCACAGTTGTCACCTCGAGTTGACAGCACGGTTCCCCCCTCCCCCCTTGCGCCCGCCCCTTCCATCCCCCCCCCCCCCCCCCCCCCCCCCCTGGTGCTTTACACTTGCCCTTCCTGCAGTATGGCTAAGGTGGCGGGACCCAGCATAAGGACAACCGCTCCCGGCGGCGTGGCGGCGGGGCGGGTGGAGAAGCGGCGCACACATCGGCCGGCTGTCGCTCACCCTGCAACCGGCGGCAATGACGACGCCGCGTTGGTGCTGGGCAACGTGGTAGCGGTCGGCGGCGAGGCGGCGGCAGCCGCCGTGGGTGGTGCTGGTCCGCAGGAAGATGCGACCTGCGCCAACGGCGTGACCAGTGTGGCTGTGCATTACACAGCGCTACCGAGGCAACCCCCCCCCCCCCCCCCTTTCCCGGCCCCCACACACTCTTCCAGTTCTGCTTATAATAGGTTATTCGTGCTGTCCCTCACGCACAGGCCGTCCATTCACCTACGCAATCTTTGGCCAGGTGTTGCATACCCCTGATACCTCGTTCGCAATCAGGGCCAGCAAGGAGCGTCTGGAGGCGATGCTATTCCAGTGGCTGGACTGGCACAGCGAGCAGCAGACACAGGCATGTTACCCCCCCCCCCCCCCCCCCCCCCCCCGCAAACCCTCCCACGACGCAGCCCACTGCTCTCAATCCTGCAGCTGAGCTATACACCAGCGTGGCGCGCAGGGAGTGGACAGATCGGCTGTCCGAGCTGATCGGCCAGCTTCATGCGGGTGTGCAGGCGGAGAGCGCCACGGCGGAGCGGCTGAGCGGCGAGCTGGAGGTGTTTGGCGGCAATGGCGGCGTTGGTGGGCTGCGGGTGTGGGCGGACCGCCCGCGCTGCAGGCAGGTGCTGTCGGGCGGCGCCAGCGGCAGTGTCGAGACAACATTCGACTATGAGGCGCGTTTCAAGGTGGGAGGCAGGGGGCGTACCGACCCCCGCTCTGGGCTGCCGCCCCCCCCCCCCCCCCCTCCCTTTCTCTCACGTGCACCACCCTCAACATGTGCCCGCCCTATCCACGCACGCAGGTGCCTCAGTACGACCGCGCGTGCGTGTCGCTGACTGCCCTGGCTGCTGGTAGTAGCAGCCAGCCGACCAAGCAGGGCAACCGCTGCTTTAACTGCGGCAGCTACGGGTGCCCCCCCTCCCCGTGAACCCCCTTGCCTCCAAACTTTTCTGGCTGCCACCTCACATGTGAATCCACATAACGCACCCCCCTATGCCATTGTCAGCCACGCCATGAACAAGTGCACGCAGGCCAGGGATCGCGATCGCATCACCTCGTCGCGCCAGGCAGCGGGCTTTAGTGCGCCCCCCCCCCCCCCCCCCCCCACTCTCTCAGCACACACACACACACACACACACACATCAAACCCCCAGCCTTGACCTTGCTTAATGGACATTGCATATGTAGCATTCCCGGATTCCTGGCGTCTGTGCCCCCCCCTCTCTTTCCCAGGGGCTGGCTGGCAGTGCCATAATAGCGCCTTTCTGATGGCGCAAGCAAGGTGCTAGGGTCCTAGCGCTTGAATCCCATTGCATCCCCCCTTGCCGCGGCAGGCACGGGCGGGCCCAACACGCCATCGCGCTACTTCCTGGCCAGCGCCGCCAGCGAGTTTGCGGATGTGGTGCCTGGTGCGCGGCCCACCTTGCCCGCCTCCCCCCCCCCCCCCCCCCCCCCCGCTCTCTCCCACCCACCGCCTTGGTTCTGCTTCAGGGGTGGTAGCCACCACGGGTGGTGCTGCAGCCCTCTGCAGCAAATCATTGGAACCCCCGGCCCCCTGTACTACGCACCCCATAAGGAGTATCTGCACATCAGCAGTGCCACGCACGGCCCGGCATTGCACCAGTGAGGCGGTCAGCACATCCGCCAGCCTTAAGTCCCGCATCGATTAGTGTTGGCTGTTGGCGTAATGCGAATGTTCCTCCCCCCCCCCCCCCCCTCCTTGCGCCCTTTCCCAACCCGGGAGCAGAATGCTGACAGAAATGCCAAGGCAGAATGCCGATACTGCTCTGGCCATGTTTACGTAGGCATGATATTCAGATTGTTCTGGCCCCTACTTTGGGCGGGTACGTATTGCGGGAAGCCAATGGGAGGGGGGGGGTCCAGCTGCTGAAGCTAGGGTGGGTGGTGGCGCTGACTGCGAGCCGGTGAAATGGCTGCAGGCGAACTTAGCGCAGAGACGCGTGCTGCGCTTGGCATCGGGGCCGCGGACCCGCCGCCGTGGCTGCCACGTATGAGGCTGCTGGGGCTGCCGCCTGGCTGGAGCGGCAACGCAGCTGCCAGACGCGCGGCGGGCGGCGAGGAGGATTTTGTCATTTTTGACGGCGAGGGGGAGGCGGCGCAGGTGGGGCGCAGCGGCGTCCCCCCCCCCCCCCCCCCCCCTCTCTTACACACAAAATACACCGCACATTATGGAGCGGCCTGGCTGCCGGGTTGTCCCCTGGTTGGCGCAGTTTTCCTAGTAGTGTCCCCCTCACCAGCTGCTCTTTCTTCCGTTGCAGACGGTGCCGATGACGGAGGGCGGCAGCAATGGCGCGTCGATAAGGTGCCCCCCCCCCCCCCCCCCCCTCCCCCGGACTTTTTCACACTCAGTTTGTTCCACTGCAGTCTGTCACATCATACCATGTACATATGCATGCACAAGCGCTGTCGTGCCGTGCCATGACAGTTCTCCATGGCGCTGCGGCCAATCGGTGTCAGTCACCGCCAGATTGACCCCCCCCTCCCTTCGGGTCGCACTGGCATTGCCCTCTGCCGGTCTTGCAGCATCCGCCTTGCCGGCATCAATGCCGAGGTTCCTGCGGGGACTGCGGTGGAGGTTGCGCGCTGGGCGGATGCGCTGGCGCGGCACCCAGGGTCCGAAGGTGAGAGTGGGGTGCGGGGGAGGAGGGAGGGGTAGCTGCCATGGCAACAGTGTGTCCTCAGGCCATTGTGCTTACTACCAGCTGCTCCTTTGCCGATACATAGCCTAAAACCGGCTCGCAAGCTGATAGACCCGCTGTTGATTGTGGCCGGGCGCAGACGTTCAGTTTCACCGCAAGTTCAGGGAGCTGCAGGCCAGCATTGCGGCGGCGACTGCAGAGGAGGGCCGTGCGGGCGAGGGGGTGGCCGCGGGGGTCGCGCCTTCCCCACCTGGGGGGCAGCCCGGGCCACCACTGGCGAGATCTCACTCGGCGCCTGGCGCCCCGCGGAAGTTTTTCTGATCGTTGCGGGAGGGGGGCATTCTGTAGTTGCTATCTGGGCAGGACATGCTGACGTGTGGCTTGAGGGTGGGCACACGCGAGGCGCACCGTGTAATGCCCGGCCGGATAAATTCCAGACATGCCGATGCTGCACGCAGAAAACTGCACAACCATCGCAAGGTTACGGTTTGATTGGGCGCATGAGGGCACAGGGCATTTGCTGGCAGCAGTCAGATGGAAGATGCACACTTTTTACGTTTACAAGTAGTCAGCTACGATGGGTGTCTCATTCGTTGCCTTCCACCTGTGCTTCCGCATTCAAAAATACGCGCTAGAACGGTGTTGGGGGGGGGGGGGGAGGGGGGGGGCTAAAATGGCCGCAGCCGTGTGTAGCGCTTCTACTGTACTCTATTCTGCCTTGTACTGCAGGCTCGTTATTTGCATCACCGCGTTGGCGCCAAGCGGCTGGTACACCACGGCGGTGCCACTTCCCAGCCCGGGAAGGGCGACCTCCAAGTAGTAGTTTGTTCCGGCCACAACCTGCGTGCAGGCGGCGGTCACCTCGAACGCCTGGTTGGCCAGTCCCAGGGACGCCAGTACGAACTCGGCGGCGGCCTGCACGTCGGCGTCGTCGGCAGGGTCCTCCTGCTGCGTCCAGCCACCCGTCAGCCCGGCCGGCCCGGGGCAGACGCTGTCGCCGACGGCGGGGGTCACGGTAGGCTCATCAGCAGATGCTGTAATGCCCTCGTCGTCGGTTTTATTGGCGGGGAAGATCACCGGGCTGATGCTGAACGGGAAGAGGTTGATCGGCGTGGGGAGCGTGGCGTCGGGGCAGTCGACCTCCCAGGGTCGGATGCAGCTGGATGTGGAGCTGCACCACACTTGGCCGGCGGACGCCCTGCAGCCATTCTCGTCGACGTCGTTGCCGACCAGCAGCGACGCCGTGGTGGGAGTCGGATCGGTGGTACCCGTCAACACGCGTCCGGTGGCGAGGCCGGTAAAGGAGAGCAGGAGCAGCAGGGCAATCGGGGCGCAGCGGCGGTGGGCGCGGGCCATGGTGGTGGCTGCACGGTTGTCGAGTGGCCAAGCTGGCAAAAGGGGGCGAATTCAATTTAGCGGCGACTGACGGCTGTTGCTGGGAGCGTGAGGGAGCGGTGCGCGGAGCGGAACCGACGCGAACACGGGGTGCTTGCGACAGTGGCGGTGCCGGTTGGTCTTGCTGACGCGCCGAGGGTTTATGTCGGGGCTGCGGTAGTGCCGGTGTAGGTGAGCTCGACAGGTTACGACTACTATGCTGGGATGTGCGTCGGCGGCAGCCTTTATATACAAGCGGTCTACTGGGCGGTTTTCGATGGACCGAGAGCCGGCAAGACGTTGCCTACTGTCCGTGCTGCTGGTCGCCCCCTCTGGGAAGGCACACCATCAGACGACGATACCGTCGCTGATGATTTCCGATGTCGCCTTCTGCTGCTAGCTCATGTAATTTGTATAAAGGCATCTTTCGCGGATGTGGCGAACGAACGTGATAGTTCACGTTATATCGTTAATTTGTATACCGTCGCTACAGGAACAGGGTAAGGATTAAGGATTACCTGGTACCAATAATGGGTTTTTGTGTTGATTTTCTAATTCTGGGGAACTGCCCTTTTTGTAATTCACACCAGTACCAGGCAGGGTCCATCAGGGGTAAGTAGGAACGAAGTAGCGACGACTAACTACACGAGCTAGCAGCAGAAGGCGATATCAGCAGGAAATCACCAAAAAAAAAGGACAATTAGAAAGGTCAAGTAGGGACTAACTAGTGCTGGCTTACATCATACACGCAGGAGTACCGTAGGTAGTGTTGGAGCGTGTTGCAGCAGGCGCAGCAAGGAGTACCCTGTACCTGCTGGTCTGCCAGCGATGTAGCGACCCGGGTGGTGAGACTTTGCCGCCACAGGCCGTACAGGTACGGACGGTAGTGCTGCGCGGTGACTACCGATGCGCCATCATTTTGTACGCCTATTTAGGCCAGCAGTATGGAAGTATCGACAGTAATACTTTGGTCGTCGGTTCGGATATCGCATGGCAGCCACCGACTAGATATGGATGCGCGCTACATAGCGACTACCCTGTACCTGTACCGCTGCATCACTCGTCCATCGCGCCTCGTGCGGGATGCAGGCCGCTTTTGGATCACAACTCGTTGAGGTAAACTGCGCCCTCTTTTAAAGTATGAAACTGTTTTGGAATGCGGAAATATTAGGCACATGCTTTGATGTTTTAATTAATACTGCTTTATCGGCGGATTTGTCCCTGGGCTGTTTTGTAATTCACGCAGGTCGCTACGACCAGTATGAACGACCGCGCAAGTTTTGCATGACGATGGCGCAATGTAATCCTTACGCTTGCTGAATCGCGACTAGTCGCGATTCCCACCGGCTCGATATCAAATGTATCATCGACGAGGCCTAAATAGGCATTGATGCAAGTGCTCTCGCGCGCCAACTCGCCAAGCAACCCGCAGCATGCACGACGCGGCGCGTCGCAGGCAAGGGCATCGTTCCTGTCAGTAGGCGACGTCCCTGGGACGCGAGGGCGACCAGCCGGACCAACAGCCGACAGGTGGTGTCTGCCACACAACCAGCAGGCCGGTTGTATAAAGGCCACCGCTGACGCACATTCCACCATATCAGCACCGTTGCCGAGTGCAATCAGACCACAACCACCGTAGCACATACACACAACCGCTCGGCGCCCCGGCAGAAACATAACACCGCCACGTACTACCGCTGCAATAAAGATCATCGCACTGCTTCCGCTGCACGCGCCACACCCTCACGCTTCCAGTAACAGCCGTTGGCCATCCGTGCAGCGAATTCGGAAACCACTCGAAAACCGCGCAGCCACCATAATGGCGGGTGCACATCGCCGCAGCACCGCGTTCGCCCTGCTGCTCCTGCTCTCCTTCGCTGGCGTCGCCACCGGACGCCTGCTGACGTGGTCCACCGAGCCGACGCCCTCAGCGACGTCGTCGCTGCTGGTCGGCGACGACATGGACGAGAATGGCTGCAGGGCGTCTGCCGGCCAAGTATGGTGCAGCTCCACATCCAGCTGCATCCGACCCTGGGAGGTCGACTGCCCCGACGCCACGCTCCCCACGCCGACCAACCAAATCCGTTTCAGCACCGGCCCGGCTATCCTGCCCACCAATACCACTGACGACGAGGGCATTACAGCCACCGCTGTGGAGCCCGCCGTGACCCCCGCCACCGGCGACAGCGTCTGCCCCGGACCGGCCGGACTGATGGGTGGTTGGACGCAGCAGGAGGACCCTGCCAACGACGCCGACGTGCAGGCCGCCGCCAAGTTCGTGTTGGCGTCCCTGGGACTGGCCAACCAGGCGTTTGAGGTGACCGTCGCTTGCACGGAGGTTGTGGCCGGAACCAACTACTACCTGGAG
This sequence comes from Tetraselmis striata, assembly GCA_006384855.1. Lineage (NCBI taxonomy): Eukaryota > Viridiplantae > Chlorophyta > Chlorodendrophyceae > Chlorodendrales > Chlorodendraceae > Tetraselmis > Tetraselmis striata. Next base: position 86,839 of record VCJN01003129.1, read on the forward strand.
GTCACCCTTCCCGGGCTGGGAAGTGGCACCGCTGTGGTGTACCAGCCGCTTGGCGCCAACGCGGCGATGCAGATCACAAGCCTACAGTACAAGGCGAAATAGACGAGTACAGTAGAAGCGCTGCACACGGCTGTGCCCCCCCCCCCCCCCCCCCCCACCCCCCCACCCCACCTCCCCCCCCTTCCAGCCCGTAATTCGGATACATCCGGATACACATGTGAACGGCAACAAGGGCCATACCGCCATAGCTCCCTTAATTGTACATTATGTAAAAAAAACTTGTTCATAATATATGACCATCTTGCGCAAACAAACAAATGGCAGAACCTGGCGATGATTTTGCACTTCTATGCCCGCAGCATTGGCATGTCTGGGGCGCCAGGCTCCGGCTGCTGTCATGCAACTGGAGGCCCAGGGGGGGTGGGGGGGTGATGGGGCGATCCCGGTGGCTGAAATGCTCATGTCGCAAGTCCGCCTGCCTGCACCGCAAGCTTGCCCTATGCACATAGCAGGTATGGGCAACTGCTGTGTTGCTCAGTGGCTGCAAGGACAATGCGCCTCGCTTGATGATGTTGACGAGGCAATCCTCCATTATCTTGTCTAGATTGGAATACACAGCTCGCGGCGGAAGCAGCTGCTGTCACGCCATGAGAAGGGAGCAATAGGGTTTGCGGCGCATCTGGATGTAGTTGAATTCGCCTGACACCGCAATTCAAGTCCAATAAAAATACTGGGAGATACCTTGCTTCTGGTCAGCACAGCTGGAGGTAGATGTCGCACTTGGCGGACTTACTTGCATGTGTCGTTGAGACGGGTTAACTCCGGAATCCTGCAATTTAGTATCCGGGCATGGATTCAGCTCGGAGCGCCAGCATATCGTGCGGGGATCCTGATGTCCGCGGTGCACTATTACTTCCCCGCTCGCCATCATTGCGAAACACTGCAGCTCAGCCGCTGAGTGGACTTATCAAAAGCGTGCCGTACAATTACATACGGCCCGCGGGGCCAAAACATAATCGATTGTTTTGCACCCTCATGTCGCAATATCCGTGATGTATCCGTGTATTCTGACCTATTTCTCCATTTTAATAGTTTTTCTTTCTTTGCGGGGGTCAAAAGCGTTATTTGTCCTGCTTGTTTGTGTTTGTACGGAAGTGATAATGAAGGGTTCCTGAATAGCAAGCCTGGGTTCCTGAGTAGCGGAAACCGGCACTTTGCCCAAGATGGCAGGGCTATGGGCAGCATTACTAATGGATCCGGTAACAATGTTTCATTGATTTCGTACTGGTTTTTCAGCGGAAGGTTGCATTGTGGAAGAACATAACACGATATCGATGTACAGAAGCTAGCATTCGAGCCAAGCCCCACCATGGGGTGCAGATGGCTGATGGCCATGATAAGTTGCCTCCTCACACTTACAGTTCGCGCAGAAGGGAGGCACACAGAGCAACATGCTGCCCAGCAAACGCTTCACCTCAGCTGTGCTCCTAGCCTTGGTCGTTGACTCATACAGTGATCATACAGTATCATGCCTTGCCCCAAGCTGCCTGAGCGTCAGCCGCCTCCCCCCCCCCCCCCCCGCCTCCCCCCCCCCGCCTCCCCCCGCGTATATCAACGGCACTATTATACATACTATACTCTCCCGCTTACATGCACTAATAATTATGCATTCGCGCACGTAGCTGCAAGATCAAGGGAAACTCTTGGGCAGGCGGCCCTTGGATCCAGCGCTTTGACGGAGGCCGCAGCTTGAGTACAAGTACGTACCGGTATACACTACTAGTACTACATATTCACTATATCGATAGATATCTGCAGTCTGTATGTGGCGGTATTAATCGTGAAGGCAGCCACATCAGTTGGCTTGCGTAAAGGTTAGAGATAGCAAGTTTAAATTCTTTGAAGGTGAAGTTATAGGGAACCGGGGGGGGGGGGGGGGGGGGGGCAGCACCTCTCCGCAGACTCACTCGCTGATGCTAATATCGCAGGCGCTACAAATCAGCTGCGGCTAGCTTGGGTAATTGGTCACACTAGCGTGGACGCAGGCGCCTGAGTGACTGGGGAGTTTCGAGATCCACAGTTTAGATTGAAAGGGGTGGCGGTAGGTGAGGCCAAGCTGCGATTGATGTGTTCCACTTGCCGCCTGCCTCTTGCAGACATGCTGGCTGGGCTGCCCATGCATATTCAGGTAAGAGCAGTTCGAGGATAGGTGGCGACTGTCGAGGACGTGCTGAAGGGGCGGGGGGGGGGGGGGGGGGGGGGGGGGCGGGGGCTTGCAGTCAGCTCGGTGTGAGCTCGTAGTCGTAGCAGTACGAGTAGCAGACGATATTGTAGCACGTCGGATGGCGCCGCAGCGCGAAGGGGTGGGGAAGTGGGGGGGGGGGGGGGGGGGGGGGTTAAATCGAAACACGGCGACGGTTTTTTGTCGGCGAAACAAAGCGAGCACATCGATAAATGCCAGGAAACAGCAGCAGTGCGCCCTTGCCTCGATGACCAGCTATAGTCTTAGAGGAAATTGTCGCCGCGGTTGCCAGGCGAGACGAGAGGGCATTCCTGCGTCCAACGCCCCGCGTGATAGGCTGCATCGCCGCGATTCTTCGTTTCACAAATAACTATCAACGACGACCTGCCGACGGCAGGCGGTGCTACGAGTAGGACCAGCGACGAAGCGCAGCCGCAGGGCGGCGGTTTCAGAGGAGCGCGACGGCGTGCATGCTTTCGGCGCACCACATTTTATTGCTACTTTTATATATTATCATTTGTACTTTTAATATTTGTCCTTTTTTTTACATTTGTACATTAGTATTTTTATTTTTCATATTTGTTTACATATATATGTGTGTGTGTGTGTGTGTGTGTGTGTGTGTGTGTCAGACACACAATGCATATATGAACAATATATAGATAATTAAATAACTTATTTATACATTGTATCCATACGTATATATATACATATATGAAATAATTTATATGTACATAGATATGCCTAGATACACATAGACACACATAGACATATGCATACTCGCTCATATACATACATACATATATGCATATGTATATCTACAAGTAATTTAATTATTTAAATATTTTTTATATGTAGTTCTGTGTCTGACACACACACACACACACACACCCACAGGTAACATATACAAACTACTAATAGATCCGATCTACAATAGTGATGCAGTGTTGATCGCGACATCATCACGGCAGCCACCACCATATGCTCGCCGCGCGGTTTTGCGGCAGGCATCTGCATCACAAGCAAGATAGCAGCCACGTTATGGCGGGTATCATATGAGCTTATTATGCGACATCATGGTAGTGAATACATAATAATTATTGTGTTTTATTATGTATTCACAATAATACATAATTGTGAATATGTATTATTCACAATTAATAATACATATTATTCATTATGTATAATATGTATTAAACATATGAGCTTATCATTCCATAAGCTCATATGTTTAATACAACCATGCTACGCCGGTAATATCAACCCATTCCATTGCGCAGGTAATTAATGATTATGGAAGCCATATCAACTATAAAGACCGCCAGTAATGATACTGCAGTAGACGTTACAAGAGAGGCCTGCTGCTTTCTATACATTCAAAGCACGGGTACACCATTGGCAACGAATCATTCCTACATTGCATGCAGAAAAGTATTGGACCCCAATATGTGAGCAGCGCATGCCGTTATACTCTATTGAGGGAAACTATAGGTTGCTCACGGCACTAGCCGGGTGGGGCCATATGACAATGCCGTTTGCGCAGCAGGTCTGCTGCTTTTGACATTGCAAACTTACTGCCACGCATTATGCACAGCAGCACAAGCATATGGACTGTCTTCTGTTGCCGCATATATGACTGACCCCAGGGTGCCTCCTTTGGGGCAGGTGTGCGGCGGGGCGGCTGGGTTTCTGTTGCATGGGATGATGGCAGGCTCGCTGATGAGGGGGCGCCCAAAGGCAGTTGCACGCCACTCCATCAGTGCAGATAAATACAGCGATGATTAAATAGGGACTCGGCAGCAAGCAGTGGTAGTAAGGCCACAGGGCGTCCCATGAGATGCCAGCATCATAATATGCATCGTATCTACCTATACATTTTGATACCACCAAGTGGCCTCCAAGGGCCATCATAAGCGTCGAGCACACACCGTCGCATCATTTATGTTCAAAGCACGTGCTACGGAGACCCATGTGATATGCGATCAATGTCCTGTTTGGGTGCAGGTGGTAGTCTGCAAGCCAGCAGATGGGCGGAGCAGCCCCACAAAGTGGCTGCATTGAGGTGTCGACGGACGGTCACAAACTAGCGGGCCGCTACACCCAGTGGTGAAGTGCACCGCCCGCCTGCCTCGCTCACCGAATAAACCACTGTTTCACCAGTCAGCCCCCCCCCCCCCCCCCCCCCCCTCTGAGTGAATGAATGGTGGTTTGCTGACTGACTGACACATCAACGTACATTGGCAAGCAGTAGGTAGAGCACAGTAGGTAGAGCTCGTGGTGAAGTGCACCGCCCGCCTGCCTCGCTCACCGAATAAACCACTGTTTCACCAGTCAGCTGCCCCCCCCCCCCCCCCCCCCTCCACACTAATATCAAAACGAACTATGACAACAATCTAGAAAGTGTCAAAACACCCTCATTGACAAGTAATCCAAAAAGATACGAGGGGGGGGCTTTAAACGGAATGTGGCGGCCAGCTCATATCACACCATGGCCAATCCACCGGGTGCTGCAACTCCGCACGGCTCAATGGAGACCCGTGCGCTCACATGGTATCCGCGCTGACGCCGCCGAGGAGCAGAGGACCCCCCTCTCGCTGGTGGCCCCGGGCGCAGGAATACCCTCGCGCGTACTCATCCCTGTGCTGCGGCCGCCTCCTCCTCCGCCCGCTGTTTCAGCTCTGCCAGCGCCGTTTTGCGCCGCAGCAGCTCCTCCACCGCCTCCGCCACCTCCGCGTCCTGCGCAGCACCCGCTCACGTTGGCACGCCCAGGCTGCGGCGGCGCCCTCTCACTCACATCACCCGCTGCGGCGTTGCGCTCACCTGGTTGGTCAGCCCCGATTCCTTCAGCGCCCGGACAGCCTGGCCCTGCTCAGTCACCGCGCCCTCTGGGAGGCGCAGCCAGCAGGCGGCAACGTCACTCATCAGGCGCTCCAGGGAATGGCTTATTATGGTGTCGAGAAACACCATGCATGACATGTGTTCACTTCCATGCTGGGAGGTTTTTACAATGTAGCGCATTTCGTTATATACTCCAGATATCCAATTCCACTCGCCATTCACCATATTCGTCTACGTGCGTTGACGCACCCATAACAGCCCATATCGTCAGCCTCTAAAGTGGGCTTGCATGCCACCCATAACATGCGCTATAGTTCTGCTGCAGTTTCGTCTACATTTGACCTCTGGCAGGAAAGGGCGGGTTCCTATTCGCAATGTTCTTACTTCCGCGCCGGCACCCCTACTACTATTTCAATATTATGCTCATGTATATATATACTCAAGTATCCATACATATATCGTGGTTGGAATGACACGAGCCGTGTACACTGCCCACGAACAAAGCGCATAGAAGGGCCACGATTTGGATTCCCGGTCAACCAGCTTATCTACGCCGTTCTCATCATTTCTAGTACGTCCTGCGGCGCACCATCATTCCGCAGCCGGGGCCCCACCTGCTGCCTCGATCTCCTCAGGCGTGGGTGGCGGCGCGTTGGAGATGCCAACACCCCCCGTGCTGCCGTCTGGCTGCGTCCACATGCTGAACACGATCCCCTGGCCCATGATCTTGCCGCGCGCCACGGGCGCGGCGTCCACCTCGTCATCGCCCTCCTCTCCCGCCGACCACTGCGGCGCACAGGGGGCAGCGCGCAGCTCAGCGATGCGGAGCGTGGTCACACGTGTGGTCCGTGCAGGATCCCCGTTTTCGTGGCCGCATCGTTCAGTCGTAGCGGCGGATACCGTGCTTTCCAAATACAAGTTGCGCAGCGGCTTCTGCATGTATGGCACGTAACCCATGTCATCGGATCGATTGCGGGCGCCGTCGTGGTGACGACAACACTGCAAGTAAGAAACACGCCCTGCTTGCCAGAGGTCGAATCTAGGCGAAACATGGCAACGGCTCGCATAGGTTGTATGCAAGCCCCATTTGGAGCTGAGAATAAGGTCATGCCAGGTGAGTTGCTCGGCAGCCGCGTACACAATGAAAGTGGCTGCCTCGGTCACTGGATAGGACATCCCCAAGCAAGTGCCCCAAATCGGTTAGGGGCCACAGAACATCTGGTGGGGATCAGTGGGAATCAAAGTCGAGAAGTTGAGTCGGGAAGTTGTTTGATTTTGCTTGTGACCAACTTTGATAGGCTGCAGCACTTTTTGCAAATATACAGGGTAATGTACTCAAGCACCTGGTGCTTTGTCAGCCAGACACAAATACGCCCCCCCCCCCCCCCCCCCCGTTCCCCCCCTCCCTTCCCGTGCCCTGTCCCCGTAAAACCCCCTTGCACAGGAGGGAGCGTAAATGTAAACATAGAAGATGCCACATCATGAGAATTCGACGCGGTGTCGCAAAACAGGTAATGGTTTGTAGGGCCCGCACGGGCATTGACGTGAGTCTGTAAAAGTAGCGGTGCCGAGTAAGAGAGTGCAGGTGTTGGCGCCTGCTGGGCGAGGGGCGCGTGGCAGGGCGCCCTTGCCTGCGGGGGACTCCACTGTCCAGACGGTCGCATCCTGCGTGATGACGGCGCCGGCGCCGGTAGTCACCGGGCCGGCGTAGCCCTCCAGCACGCCCTGCTCCTGCGCGTCCGACAGCTCGTCCTGCGCGGTGGGTCGCCATGGGATTGGCGGGGATGCGTCATCCGACGGCGGCTGTGCTCAGCACACGCACGGACAAGGAGTGAGCACTACCGTACCATTGCATCGCCATCGATACTTCAATGTAATGGCAGCTTTGCCTCCAGAATTCTGCAGAGTTGAGTGCTGTGGAGTACTGTTCTGTTTTTTGGCTATTCATATTATTTCCCATCACACGTGAGGGGGGGGGGGGGGGGGGGGGGGGGAGGGGACGACGATAAAACTACATACCGGTAGTGCAAACTATAAGTGCAATACCGGTAAGGGATTAAGGTGGTGTGTGCGTGTGTGTGTTTGGGAGAGGGGGGGGGGGGGGGGGGGGGGCACCAGCGCGAGGATGTCGCTCGCCGGGGTGTCCACCACTTCCTCCCACGTCTTGCCCAGCAGCTCCAGCCCCGCTGCGTTGACGTATACGATCTTTGGGTCGGCGCTCAGCCCGCGGTCGCAGGTGATCATCACAAAGGGCGCGAGGTACAGCTCCTTGGCGGCCGAGTTGATCTCCACGTTCTCCATCAGCGGCCTGCCGCGGCAGCCTGATGTTCAGGGGCGCCTATGCACAGCGTTCTGCTTGGCACATTGCCATGAGCGGGGCCCCCATCAGCAGCAAGGGGGCGCGTGGGTGGCCAGGAGGTGGTCTTCTCACCTGCCCACGTTTCGTCGGAAAGACTCCACCATCAGCAGGTTCTGCATGATGACGTTGACGTCCTCAAAGGGCTCCTTCGGCTTAACCATGTCCATCAGGCTACCAGGGCCCTTCTTCTTGCCGCCGCCCTTCTTGCCGCCCTTCTTAGCGCCCTACCGTCCGCCCACACAGCCCCGACGACGCCCGCCCGTCAGCCCCCCCCCCCCCCCCCCCCAAAACACACACACACAAAAACACGCACACACTGGCGAGCCTCACTGCCCCTGTCCCACCTGGTCCGCGACCGGGCCCTACCTTCTTCGCAGCTTGCACCAGCAATGATGATGTAGCTCGCGCATGACGGCCTGGCGGCACACATACGGCGGAGGCCACGCAGTTTAAAAAAAGGTGGAATGGAACTCTTGAAAGGTGGACTGAACCGTGCCTCAGCGCAGCCCTGCAACACTGCCGCAACCAGTGCATGCTCCCGGCCTTCAGAGCGGCGGCGGCGGCATCGGCACTCGATGGCACGATGCGGTGATCATGTGGGTATCGAGGGGTAGTGAGTGGGCGACCGCACCTGGCGTGGGGACTCCAATCACAGCACGCGCGCTGGCCGGCCGGAGCCCGCGGAATCTGCGCGCCGCGGTCGGTGGGGGACTGCGAGCGTCAGGCGTACACGGACGCGGGGCAAGCGGGGTCGCCCGGGGGCGAGGAACCCGCCTGGAAGCGCCGAGCGTGCTCAGAGAAGACCCTGGGCTGATAAGCTTACCCCGGGAGTGACGCCCTGGGCGCAGCGGCCAGCGAGCAGGATGTCATCGGGGCTGCCAACGTCATCGTACTCGGCGACCAAAACGGGTGGCGCGCGGCTATCGCTTCGCCTGCGAGCGAGCGAACAAAACCCGCTATCAGGGGATGTGCACCGACGAGTCTCCAGGCGAGTGCGTCCCGGGCGCGGCAATTCAGTGGGCGGATTGCTGCGTGCGGGCAGGGGTGCTTGGTGTGATAGGCTGGCAGACTGGCAGGTGGGTCGCGGCAGCCCTGCGCGTACCCGCTGCTTCCTTGCCAGGATCAAGCGGCCGCGCTGCCCTCTGTTCTGGGCGTCGGCTTAGTTCATTGAGGGCAGGCGCAACACTCGCCGAATTACGCACCTGATTCCTGGGCGTGTCCGAGTATTAATATGTTGCCTAGCAACCTGGCGTGTGGCAGCAGTGGAGCTGCGTTGTTGCTGCTTGCACACTTTTTCTGGCACAAAACGTCGTTCTGGTTGTGCGCGTGATGGGGATCTGTCCCGGGTGGCCGCCGCCGTCATCGTCAGCGTCATCATATCTATCACGACCCGTTGCTGTCTGTAGGACAAAAAGTCTGAATGTTAATGTGTTATGGGTGTTTTGTTCAATATATATCTACATCAGCCGTGCTATAACATATGCGCACCAATAGCAGGACCAAGCAAAAGCACTGATGAAAGGTTGTTGGCAAAAGTGACGAGATATCAGCATGAAACCAAGGCGCGGGTGAAGCAGAAGGCCGGGGAGCCAAGAACCAAGGAATATAAGAGCCACGGGAACCAAGAAGCCACCAAGACAGTCTTCAAGGAACCAAAGGGTCGAGGGAAACACTGAAAGTCAAGGAACGACCAGACTAAACCGAAGGGGAACATGAAACCAAATGGGACCACCGCCCAAGGGTGGGCCATTATACGCGGCGAGTGCGCTCGCTGCCGATGACCCGGGTCATAGCAACACAGGCTGACGAGCGACGTGCCGCACACTGTGAGATTCAGATGTGACATACAGGTGACGAAGCACTACTACTAGCGACTATTATTTATCCGTGAAGGCTGCTGCTGGTGGCGGCACGTCCATCCAGTTACGTGCGAGTACATCCGGCGTTATTGCCGGCGGGCGATAAATCCTTTTTGTCATCATTCTGGCAGTCGTACCAGCCCGGTGAAGCGTACATGGCACTGACGTACAAGGTACAAGGTTGTCCGTGTAGTACCGGGTAGTACGCGATATATTTATTACGCCGGTACCGGGGATGTAGTACCCGGTACCCGGTACCCGGGCACGAACCCTAGTCGTCCTGTGGATAACTACGACTATTAGTACATGGGAGCGCAAATCGCAGCCGTACGTATTTGGTAACACTGGGGAATTTGCAGTACTAGTACTGCTGATCGGGCCTGCCAGCCGTCCGATCAAAGGTCATCAGATGGGCGGTTTGGCTGCCATGTTTTGCCAAAGAGTGCTCACGTTACATAAATATTCGCGAGGGGGAGGGCGGGGGCAGGCAGCGGTTTGCCGAAGAATGATTGAATTACAATATTCGCGACAGCTGCCATCGGGGGATGTGGCCCGGGGGGGGGGGGGGGGGGGGGGGCGGGGGGACCACGCCCGCCCCGCCCCCCCCCGCCCCCCCTCGCCGCCAGCCGCTCCCGCCTGGGGGGGGGGGGGGGGGGGGGTAAAGGGGGCGGGGGCTACTGCTTGTTCTTGTTCTTGCGTGCCCGGGGGACCCTCCGCTTCGACGATCTCGCTGCCTCCGCCTCCGCCTCCGCCTCCGCCTCCGCCTGCGCCTCCGACTCCGCCTCCGACTCCGCGACCGTCAGTTTCTTACCTCGGCGTTTCTTCACTGGCCTCTTCCGCTTCTTGTCATCCGTCAGTGTCTTCACCACCCCGGGAGGCTGTGCCGTCGACGACGCCGCCATGAGCTTCCTTACCTTGGCGTCGGGACGCCCCCTGTGCCCAGACACCCACAACAAGCCACAATCGTTTCGCCTTTAAGCGGCTGAGGATGCGGCCTCCTCGGCCACCACGAGTTGCGCCGCTGGCACTGTGGAAGCCTTGGCGTTGAGGTGGGCCTTACGGCGCTCCCGGACGAACCTGCGCGCGGCACAAGTTAGCCACGAGTGGGTGCGTGCTAATGCGGAGGATGGAGTGTTTTGTTGCGCGCCCACCTTGTCACGGGTTTCCTCATGTCTTTCTCGTCCTCCTCGATGCCGGCGGCGCGGACACGCGAGACAACAAGGCTCGCCGCCCACTTTTGCCCGGGGGGGCGAGGTCGGCCATGGCGCTGTGAGCGGTGAAGGGGGGGGGGGGGGGGGGGGGGGGGGGGGGGGGGGGGGCGGCCGAGGTGGAGAAACTAACACCCAGTCGACGACCGCCTTCCGCAGCAGTCAACGACACATCGGAGGCGAGGAGCAGCGCGCCACTACTATTTATATGCACGTATTGTCAAGAGCTAGTCGGTGCGGCATTGTGTCGGTGTAATTTCGCAATGTTTATTGTTGAAGTAGCACGGCGTAATGGATACGGCGAGTGAATCCGGGATAATGTGTGCGACGAATGTGCGCGCGCAGCGGTGTGCGGCGGTGTGCGGCGGTGTGCGGCGGTGTGCACCGATGTTAATATAGTGTGAATATTATATCGGCCGTAGACGATCAGGTCTGGCAGCACCGCCCGTGCTTGTAAATAAGCGACAATGGGTCTAGTCTCCCGCTAGTCTGTGCACCGCAAGTGCACTCCGCAAGCCTCGCCTCCATCCGCGTCGGAACCGGTAGTAAGTGTTGTTGTGTGCGCACATCGTGACAACATTAAACGGTGGCAATTGCAATTATTAGCGGTGGATAATGTGAAGGCGTTTTCGAAATCGACAGAGAATGAGGCGGTGCTGGCGGAGTGCATTGGCGGTGCACAGAATAGCGTGTTGCTGGGGTTTTGGCTGCATCGGACGCCGTATTCCCACCCATCCGGCACGGAATGTCCGGTTTTCACACATTTGTGTGTTAATAAAGCAGTGTGAATATTACGCGTCTTTTACGCCGGGTGGATGGGCATCCGGCGTCCGATGCACCCCAATTATTTGCAGCACGCTACTCTACGCACCCCCAACGCACTCCGCAAGCCTCGCCTCCATCCGCGTCGGAACCGGTAGTAAGTGTTGTTGTGTGCGCACATCGTGACAACATTACACGGCAATTGCAATTAGCGGTGGACAATGTGAAGGCGTTTTCGAAATCGACAGAGAATGTGGCGGTGCTGGCGGAGTGCATTGGCGGTGCACAGAATAGCGTGTTGCTGGGGTTTTGGCTGCATCGGACGCCGTATTCCCACCCATCCGGCACGGAATGTCCGGTTTTCACACATTTGTGTGTTAATAAAGTGTGAATATTACGCGTCTTTTACGCCGGGTGGGTGGGCATCCGGCGTCCGATGCACCCCAATTATTTGCAGCACGCTACTCTACGCACCCCCAACGCACTCCGCAAGCCTCGCCTCCATCCGCGTCGGAACCGGTAGTAAGTGTTGTTGTGTGCGCACATCGTGACAACATTACACGGTGGCAATTGCAATTAGCGGTGGGTAATGTGAAGGCGTTTTCGAAATCGACAGAGAATGAGGCGGTGCTGGCGGAGTGCATTGGCGGTGCACAGAATAGCGTGTTGCTGGGGTTTTGGCTGCATCGGACGCCGTATTCCCACCCATCCGGCACGGAATGTCCGGTTTTCACACATTTGCGTGTGAATATATATAGTGTGAATATTACGTAGGCGTCTTTTACGCTGGGTGGATGGGCATCCGGCGTCCGATGCACCCCGAATCTCACCAACACGCTACTCTACGCACCCCCAACGCATTCCGCCAGCCCCCCCTCTTTCCGCGCAGGTCCTACGTTCCATTGTATGTATATACATACGTACATGTATTGCTCCGAAACCAGCCCAAACTTTATGAGTGCACAAGTGTAAATGGGGGGGGGGGGGGGGGGTGGGGGGGGGGGATGTGGCGGCGGGGCATCCACTCACACATACCCCAGCGATGCATGACAAATATTACATGCCGTGGCGGGTCGGCGGGCCGACCCGGCGGGCCGACCCGGCGGGGGGGGGGGGGGGGGGGGGGCGTCTATTCAACTACACGTGCGACAGTGTCGTTTCGTGGAGCAGTATATGTGCCCGGCCTCATTTATACCGCCCCCTACCTGCGCTGCATGGTCTACCCCTAAGAATTACTTAGCACAAACCGTCATTACTTAATAGGAACCTAGCACAGCCAGGCTTATATGCCCGCTTTCCCGATCAACTTCTACGCACTTTCCGTCCCTCAACCGCCGGACATGGGGGTTAAGCCGCCAGCCTCGGCAGTTGCTTAGCCAGACTTGGCATCCCGTACCGTGTCCATGGCTTCGCAGCTCTGCCGCTGGCACACGCCGAGTCCGGCGCTTGCTGCCGCGGGGTTGCGCACGCATGCACGCACGGTAATACGCCGCCGACGCCGCCACGCTTACTTCCACCACCTTCGCCAGCCGCAGCTTCGCACGCCTTTCCGCCGACATACGAAACGCACGAATCCCCCCCCGTCCCCGCGTCATGTATATTATATTCGAGGCGACTATGCGGGGCGCAGCACACGCCGCGGCGTGGGTCGGCGGAGCGACAGGCGGCGGGAGCCCTAATGGCCGGGCAGTATCCACACCCACACAGGCACCGCCGCTCACCTCCGACGCGGATGAACCGCCTCCCAAAGGAAACATGCCGGTTGGTGGTAAGCCCAGCAGGCGTGCGTGGGGTGCCGGCGCCGGTACTGGTGCGACGGAGCTGTCGCGTCAGGAACCGCACCGCATGTGGAGCAACACATGGCGGTGCCGGCCCCACCTATGTCTAGGGCCACCTCCTCACAACACCCCGCCACGACGGCGTCGGCCACCGCCGACGGCGCCGTTGCGGGGGGGGACGCCCTGCCAGGCGACGATGATGCGCCTGGTGCGCCGCGTCAGGAGGCAGAGGAGGCCGTGGTCGAGGCGACTGATCGGGCTGAGGGGGTTGTCGAGGCGAGCGAGGCTGCGCTCGCGCCACCCGCCCCGCAGCCACCTGCGGGACATGCCGACTTGCTCGTCGCCATGTTGACCGGAGCACTACGAGCAGTGGCGGGAGGCGGCCACATGCACTATCATGTGCGTGTCCTGGCCGGACGCCCGTCATGCGTGGACTGCGGCCAACGGACGGACTGGGAGTGTTGCTGCGACGGCACCCCGGCTTTGTGCGGCCCCAAGTACCCATGCATGGCGACCCATCAGCGGGCAGTCCCCTGCCCGACCACGGCCACGAAGAGGGCGGAGTTCCGCCATGTCAGGGACGCGTTCCACGACGCGACTCGCGCCGCCGTGTGTGAGGCTTCCGAGAAGGCACGCGCGGCTGGTAGGGTGCGCAGGGTGAGGCGGCGGACGGCCCAGGAGCTGAAGGAGAGCGAGACATGCCGTCAGTGAGGTCGGGCGCAATGTCATTGGGTGGGGCACACGGACGTGTAACACTTGCACTTTGCGCGTACTGCTGGGTTACATCCAGGCTGCGTCACACTATGCAACCGGAAAGGCTGCGTTGCTACTGCAAACAATGCGACGCCTCACTCTGTAGCAACCGCTGCCGCGCCTATCCCACAGCCGCTGCCCCCCCCCCCCCCCCCCCCCCCCCGCGCGGGATCCCCGCCATCAGCAGCTTGCACTTGCACTTTGCGCGTACTGCTGGGTTACATCCAGGCGGCGTCACACCGGAAAGGCTGCGTTGCCACTGCAAACGATGCTACGCCTCACTCGGTAGCAACCGCTGCCCCGCCCATCCCACTCGGGATGCTGAGAGCAGCTAAAGGGCACCGGGGGCGGGGCAAGAGGGAGCAGGGCCAATGATTGTGGAAGAGCGGGGACCCGCTTGCATGCCATCGTATTATATCTTGCACAATATCTGTTGCTGCACTCATATCTCACATCACTAGCTTAGCTATAGTGATTCCCCCCCCCCCCCCCCCCCCCGCACCGCGTACGCACAAGCCTGGGTATACGCATCAACTGCCCGCCGGGATGAGAAACTGGTATTGGTAGTGTGTCTGTGGGGTGGAGGGGGGGGGGCAAAAGAGCTGCCAATTGCTGCCAAGCTGGTGCGTTACATTGGGGCAGGCGCTGGGCAGACAATTGGGGCTCGCTTCAGAGCATTGTCTAGTGCCTATGCGGCTGCGCCGCCTCCGCCGCATGCAGACTCTGCGGGCTCACCAGCACCGCCACCTCAGTCATGCGGCCCTGCATCCCGCAGCCCGCCGCCGTCAGCCAGATCAGAGGTATCCAGAAGCCAGTGCTGGGGTTGTTGCGGCATGACCGCATAGTTTTCAGCGGCTGCCGTCCACAGCTTGTAATGCATCCCTTTCCGCCGATTCCGCTGTATGCGCTGTCTTGGCGCCGCGCTGCCCCGGCCGCCGCTGTCTTGGCGCCGCGCTGCCCCGGCCGCCGCTGTCCTGGCGCCGCGCTGCCCCGGCCGCCGCGCCTTGGCGCCGCGCTGCCCCGGCCGCCGCGCCTTGGCGCCGCGCTGCCCCGGCCGCCGCGCCTTGGCGCCGCGCTGCCCCGGCCGCCGCGCCTTGGCGCCGCGCTGCCCCGGCCGCCGCTGTCTTGGCGCCGCGCTGCCCCGGCCGCCGCTGTCTTGGCGCCGCGCTGCCCCGGCCGCCGCGCCTTGGCGCCGCGCTGCCCCGGCCGCCGCTGTCTTGGCGCCGCGCTGCCCCGGCCGCCGCTGTCTTGGCGCCGCGCTGCCCCGGCCGCCGCGCCTTGGCGCCGCGCTGCCCCGGCCGCCGCGCCTTGGCGCCGCGCTGCCCCGGCCGCCGCGCCTTGGCGCCGCGCTGCCCCGGCCGCCGCGCCTTGGCGCCGCGCTGCCCCGGCCGCCGCGCCTTGGCGCCGCGCTGCCCCGGCCGCCGCTGTCTTGGCGCCGCGCTGCCCCGGCCGCCGCTGTCTTGGCGCCGCGCTGCCCCGGCCGCCGCTGTCTTGGCGCCGCGCTGCCCCGGCCGCCGCTGTCTTGGCGCCGCGCTGCCCCGGCCGCCGCTGTCTTGGCGCCGCGCTGCCCCGGCCGCCGCTGTCTTGGCGCCGCGCTGCCCCGGCCGCCGCGCCTTGGCGCCGCGCTGCCCCGGCCGCCGCGCCTTGGCGCCGCGCTGCCCCGGCCGCCGCGCCTTGGCGCCGCGCTGCCCCGGCCGCCGCGCCTTGGCGCCGCGCGGGGTATCGAGTCCTCCCCTCCCTAGTGAGCGCGTCCACCTGCGCCTTGCGCTCGGGGCCGTCCTCCTCCGTCACCACATTCTGCAACCCCCACCGCGTGACGAACCACGCAGCTCCTTGCATGCGCTTGTACATGTGCCCAAGCACCGCCTAGGGACGCGAAGCTCCTTCTCGGTCATGATCGCCTTCACCCGGGCCTCCTCGAGCAGCGGACCGGCGTTAAGAATGGAAAACGTTTCCATGTGGTGCAAGCAGTCCTCCATGACCCAGCCGGACTGCACCGTCACCTTGCCTGACCCTGCAGTCATGGAGGGGAATGCCGTCACGCCCACGCCCACGCCCACGCCCACGCCCGGGGGGGGGGGGGGGGGGGTTACCTTTCGATTCTTGGACACTGCAAACGAAGGGCGCAACCCGCGTTCAAAGTTGCTGGGTATCGGGACTAAAGCCTGGCGCCGGTCTTCCTGCTTCATAGCTCGGAATCCAATGTGGCCCTGCACGGTGACAAATTTCCTCCAGAAGTCCCTTCCCAAGCCAAAAAAAAACAGGTGGAACGGCGCGAGGGGGAAGAGGTTGATCATGCTGACATAGCCCAGGACCACATGCACATGGCACACGCCATGGCAGCCAGTGTTCTGCTTGGCCTCCGCCAGCCGGGTTGTGTTGAACGCACGCCGGGCAAGGTGCGTGATTCACTGGACAAGTCATCGCCTTGATGGACGGTTACCAAGCGAGCCTCCCCGTCCGCATCCACATGGGGGTGCTCCTGGGCAGCCGCCATAGCCTCCACAACCTGCCACGCCGACCGGGCGGGTGCGTGTGATTCCATACAACCGCAGTTGAGTGGTGCCACCAGCACGCAGGCCGGGCCCACTCACCTCTGAACGCAGAAGGTCCACAATGTCACCGTCCTCGAAAACAGCGCGCCACTGGGTCGCCCCGCCGTAGTCCTCCAACACCCACTCGGTAACGACGCCGGTTATCACGCCGTAGTGCCATACTCCCCGGAACTTCTTGGCGATGACCTTCATGTAGAAGTCGCCGGGATCGCCTTTCCATATCACGCCCTCATCGCGGGTTCGACGCCCGCCGGCGGCCACGCAGGCGCGTCGATGTCCATACCGTCTTCGCCAACGGGGTCCTCCCCCACGCCCATCACATCGTCCACCTTCGAGCCGCCGTCGTCCGAGACCGGCGCCGGCGGGCCGTTTCCGACGGCTGCAGCTACTCCTGCTGCCGCGCTTGTTGCTGCTGTTGCTGCTGCTGCTGCTGCCGCCCCTGCTGCTGCTGCTTGTGATAAGGCGGCCTTGCGGCGCAACTTAGCCGCACGCTTCAACGAGTGGCTACAGTTCGGGTATTTCCGGAAGTGCCGCTCTCGCGCCGTCCTTTCACTACTACCCGTCACGATGCCGTGGCAGTGCTTGCATGTGTACACGCCATCCTTCGACACACTCGCTATCCATCCCTTTGCCGGCATGCCTGCTGCCGCGCGCGGGGGGCGGGGGGGGGGGTTGAGAGTTGGGGTGGATGTAACCCACCACCGGCAGGCAACACAGATGCGAGTGCGCGGCTGTCCGCGCTTGATTCAACGGTGAGCGGCGGTGACCGTGAGGCGACCCCGTACTTCATGCGCGTGCTGGGGCGTTACACAATCATCAGCAGTTAGGGCGGCTGCATTAAAACGCGCACCTACGAACACCACCTACCGCCTACCACCTACCGTACCACCTACATCCGCCCACACCTCCGCCCGTCGTGCCGCACATCGCGGCACACCGCGGCGATGTGCAGCGATGTGCAGCGAGTACTTGCAGCCGCCTGTACTTAGCCCGGGTACTCCGCGTCGGCGGGCGACACGCGAGCCCGCGTGCGCATATCAATTTGATGAAATTATGGAAACGAGAAATTCATATAGTACTTTACAGGTCGCGCGCGATAGTCGTCGCTACTGGGTATGAAATCCACGTCCCTCGTCCGTCCCGTATCGTCCCCGTATGTCGTCGTTCGTCACCAGTAGGGCACATTTACGTCACATCTGAATCTCACAGTGGCAGGCGCGGGAGCCCCATCACGTGCCGTGCGCTCCGCCGCAACCCCGCCAAGAACGTTGTCTGCATGCGCCATGTTGATGAGCAAGGAGAAACGGCGGCGCCACGCAGACAACAGCTGGCCGATTTCTTGGCCGCTAGGTGTGCATGGGGCTAGCTGCGCTTTCGCGAGCTCCGCCGAGAAAGACTCAGCGTGCGAGGCCAGCGGGCCGAACTCGGACATGGCATCAAAGGGAACAATGCGAAGCATGTCAGCGGCGTTTCGGACACCTTCGTCGAACATCGGGATTTTGTGGCGCTCTGTGGCTCGCATTACAGTCGTTGGACGATCCGAGCTTGACTACACGCCGAGGAAAGGGCCAATGGTTGTGGTATCGATAGCAAGCGTGTTCCCGCGGATAACACATACCCAAAAAGCCCAACATCGGCCGGCCGGCGCTGCCATTCGGAAGAGAAACAAGCACCAATGCGTCCGTGAGGATCTGGACACCCACGCCTAGGGCGGATGACTTAACGTCGTGGCAAACGTCGAAAAGGCCATGTGCCGCCCACTCATGTGCGGGATGATTGGAGTCGCCCCCACAGCAACGTGCTACGTGATCAGCGTACGCGATCGCCCAAGCCGATGGAGTGAACTCCACGCCGGCATCCTCAAAACGGGCCAGCATGCCTTGTAGGCTTGTACCGAGACGGAGCAAATATAAACTCGGATAGCAATGGCCACGTTTCGAGCTGCAAATCATATCATGTGCTGGCTATACATAGTCTAATATGCCACCCACTGTGAGATTCAGATGTGACATACGGGTGACGAAGCACTACCGTACCGGTACCACTATTATCCGTGAAAGCTGCTGCTGGTGGCGGCACGTCCATCCAGTTACGTGCGAGTACATCCGGCGTTATTGCCGGCGGGCGATAAATCCTTTTTGTCATCATTCTGGTAGTCGTACTAGCCCGGTAAATTGTTACATGGCACTGACGTATAAGGTACAAGGTTGTCCGTGTAGTACCGGGTAGTACGCGATATATTTATTGAGCCGGTACCGGGTATCTAGTACCCGGTACCCGGTACCCGGGCGCGATGACGAGTCGTCGTGTGGATAACTACGACTATTAGTACATGGGAGCGCAAATCGCAGCCGTACTATTCGGTAACACTGGGGAATTTTGTGTACATTATAGCTAGTACTGCTGAACGGGCCTGCCAGCCGTCCGATCAAAGGTCATCAGATGGGCGGTTTGGCTGCCATGTTTTGCCAAAGATTGCTCACGTTACATAAATATTCGCGAGGAGGAGGGCGGGGGCAGGCAGCGGTTTACCGAAGAATGTTTGAATTACAATATTCGCGACAGCTGCCATCGGGGAATGTGGCCCGGGGGGGGGGGGGGGGGGGCGGGCGGGGGTGGTCCCCCCGCCCCCCCCCCCCCCCCCCCCCCGCCGCCCGCCGCTCCCGCCGGGGGAGTGAGGGGAGGGGGGTAAGGGGGCGGGGGCTACTGCTTGTTCTTGTTCTTGCGTGCCCGGGGGACCCTCCGCTTCGACGATGTCGCTGCCTCCGCCTCCGCCTCCGCCTCCGCCTCCGCCTGCGCCTCCGACTCCGCCTCCGACTCCGCGACCGTCAGTTTCTTACCTCGGCGCTTCTTCACTGGCCTCTTCCGCTTCTTGTCATCCGTCAGTGTCTTCACCACCCCGGGAGGCTGTGCCGTCGACGACGCCGCCATGAGCTTCCTTACCTTGGCGTCGGGACGCCTCCTGTGCCCGAGACGCCCACAACAAGCCACAATCGTTTCGCCTTTAAGCGGCTGAGGATGCGGCCTCCTCGGCCACCACGAGTTGCGCCGCTGGCACTGTGGAAGCCTTGGCGTTGAGGTGGGCCTTACGGCGCTCCCGGACGAACCTGCGCGCGGCACAAGTTAGCCACGAGTGGGTGCGTGCTAATGCGGAGGGTGGAGTGTTTTGTTGCGCGCCCACCTTGTCACGCGTTTCCTCATGTCTTTCTCGTCCTCCTCGATGCCGGCGGCGCGGACACGCGAGACAACAAGGCTCGCCGCCCACTTTTGCCCGGGGGGCGAGGTCTGCCATGGCGCTGTGAGCGGTGAAGGGGCGTGGGGGGGGGGGGGGGGGGGGGGGGGGGGGGCGGCCGAGGTGGAGAAACTAACACCCAGTCGACGACCGCCTTCCGCAGCAGTCAACGAGCGACACATCGGAGGCGAGGAGCAGCGCGCCACTACTATTTATATGCACGTATTGTCAAGAGCTAGTCGGTGCGGCATTGTGTCGGTGTAATTTCGCAATGTTTATTGTTGAAGTAGCACGGCGTAATGAATACGCGGTTTCACCGAGTGAATCCGGGATAATATGTGCGGTAGGGCGCGCGTATATGTGCGCGACGAATGTGCGCGCGCAGCGTTGTGCGGCGGTGTGCGGCGGTGTGCGGCGGTGTGCACCGGTGTTAATATAGTGTGAATATTATATCGGCCGTAGACGATCGGGTCTGGCAGCACCGCCCGTGCTTGTAAATAAGCGACAATGGATCACGTCATGCTCCGGTTGTACTCCTACACTTCCTCCACTTTGGCGGGTGGGGGGGGGGCGGGGGGGGGGGGGGGGGGGGTCATGTCCTTATTACTTGCATCGGTGGACGTGCTGGATATGGAGGTCACCGGGCACATCGCGTGGTTTCGGAGCAGTTCATTCGCGCCTCCTCGTCTTGTTTGCAATCGTCGCCCTAATCCAATGCAGGGTGAGTAGCGGGACACTGTGCCCCCCCCCCCCCCCCGGGTTTATGTAAACAAATATCTAGCCGTGCATGCGCCGCAATCGGTACCCAATGAGCGGGGTATGCGACAGTGGTTTCGGAGCAGTGCAAGCATTCCGTGCGTGTGCACAAGCACGTACGACTGGGAATGAGGCGGGGGTTGCGGATGGAGTGCATTGGCGGTGCATAGAATAGCGTGTTCCTGGGGTTTTGGCTGCATCAGACGCCGTATTCCCATCCATCCGGCACGGAATGTCCGGTTTTCACACATTTGTGTGTTAATATAGTGTGAATATTACGCGTCTTTTACGCCGGGTGGATGGGCATCCGGCGTCCGATGCACCCCAAGTATTTACAGCACGCTACTCTACGCACCGCCAATGCACTCCGCAAGCCCCGCCTCCATCCGCGTCGGAACCGGTAGTAAGTGTTGTTGTGTGCGCACATCGTGACAACATTACACGGTGGCAATTGCAATTATTAGCGGTGGATAATGTGAAGGCGTTTTCGAAATCGACAGAGAATGAGGCGGTGCTGGCGGAGTGCATTGGCGGTGCATAGAATAGCGTGTTGCTGGGGTTTTGGCTGCATCGGACGCCGTATTCCCACCCATCCGGCACGGAATGTCCGGTTTTCACACATTTGCGTGTGAATATAGTGTGAATATTACGCGTCTTTTACGCCGGGTGGATGGGCATCCGGCGTCCGATGCACCCCAATTATTTGCAGCACGCTACTCTACGCACCGCCAGTGCACTCCGCAAGCCCCGCCTCCATCCGCGTCGGAACCGGTAGTAAGTGTTGTTGTGTGCGCACATCGTGACAACATTAGACGGTGGCAATTATTGCAATTATTACCGGTGGATAATGTGAAGGCGTTTTCGAAATCGACAGAGAATGAGGCGGTGCTGGCGGAGTGCATTGGCGGTGCATAGAATAGCGTGTTGCTGGGGTTTTGGCTGCATCGGACGCCGTATTCCCACCCATCCGGCACGGAATGTCCGGTTTTCACACATTTGTGTGTTAATATAGTGTGAATATTACGCGTCTTTTACGCCGGGTGGATGGGCATCCGGCGTCCGATGCACCCCAAGTATTTACAGCACGCTACTCTACGCACCGCCAATGCACTCCGCAAGCCCCGCCTCCATCCGCGTCGGAACCGGTAGTAAGTGTTGTTGTGTGCGCACATCGTGACAACATTACACGGTGGCAATTGCAATTATTAGCGGTGGATAATGTGAAGGCGTTTTCGAAATCGACAGAGAATGAGGCGGTGCTGGCGGAGTGCATTGGCGGTGCATAGAATAGCGTGTTGCTGGGGTTTTGGCTGCATCGGACGCCGTATTCGCACCCATCCGGCACGGAATGTCCGGTTTTCACACATTTGCGTGTGAATATAGTGTGAATATTACGCGTCTTTTACGCCGGGTGGATGGGCATCCGGCGTCCGATGCACCCCAATTATTTGCAGCACGCTACTCTACGCACCGCCAGTGCACTCCGCAAGCCCCGCCTCCATCCGCGTCGGAACCGGTAGTAAGTGTTGTTGTGTGCGCACATCGTGACAACATTAGACGGTGGCAATTTATTGCAATTATTACCGGTGGATAATGTGAAGGCGTTTTCGAAATCGACAGAGAATGAGGCGGTGCTGGCGGAGTGCATTGGCGGTGCATAGAATAGCGTGTTGCTGGGGTTTTGGCTGCATCGGACGCCGTATTCCCACCCATCCGGCACGGAATGTCCGGTTTTCACACATTTGCGTGTTAATATAGTGTGAATATTACGCGTCTTTTACGCCGGGTGGATGGGCATCCGGCGTCCGATGCACCCCAATTATTTGCAGCACGCTACTCTACGCACCGCCAGTGCACTCCGCAAGCCCCGCCTCCATCCGCGTCGGAACCGGTAGTAAGTGTTGTTGTGTGCGCACATCGTGACAACATTACACGGTGGAAATTGCAATTATTAGCGGTGGATAATGTGAAGACGTTTTCGAAATCGACAGAGAATGAGGCGGTGCTGGCGGAGTGCATTGGCGGTGCATAGAATAGCGTGTTGCTGGGGTTTTGGCTGCATCGGACGCCGTATTCCCACCCATCCGGCACGGAATGTCCGGTTTTCACACATTTGCGTGTGAATATAGTGTGAATATAGTACGCGTCTTTTACGCCGGGTGGATGGGCATCCGGCGTCCGATGCACCCCGAATCTCACCAACACGCTACTCTACGCACCCCCAACGCACTCCGCCAGCCCCGCACAGGTCCTACGTTCCGTTGTATGTATATACATACGTACATGTACTGCTCCGAAACCAGCCCAAACTTAATGAGTGCACAAGTGTAAATGGGGGGGGGGGGGGGGGGGGGGGGGGGGGGGGGGATGTGGCGGCGGGGCATCCACTCACACATACCCCGGCGATGCATGACAGATATTACATGCCGTGGCGGGTCGGCGGGCCGACCCGGCGGGGGGTGGGGGGGGGGGGGGGGGGGGGGGGGGGTCTATTCAACTACACGTGCCACAGTGTCGTTTCGTGGAGCAGTATATGTGCCCGGCCTCATTTATACCGCCCCCTACCTGCGCTGCATGGTCCACCCCTACGAATTACTTAGCACAAACCGCCATTACTTAATAGGAACCTAGCACAGCCAGGCTTATATGCCCGCTTTGCCGATCAACTTCTACGCACTTTCCGTCCCTCAACCGCCGGACATGGGGGTTAAGCCGCCAGCCTCGGCAGTTGCTTAGCCAGACTTGGCATCCCGTACCGTGTCCATGGCTTCGCAGCTCTGCCGCCGGCACACGCCGAGTCCGGGCTTGCTGCCGCGGGGTTGCGCACGCATGCACGCACGGTAATACGCCGCCGACGCCGCCACGCTTACTTCCACCACCTTCGCCAGCCGCAGCTTCGCACGCCGTTCCGCCGACATACGAAACGCACGAATCCCCCCCCCCCCCCCCCCCCGTCCCCGCGTCATGTATAATATATTCGAGGCGACTATGCGGGGCGCAGCACACGCCGCGGCGTGGGTCGGCGGAGCGGCAGGCGGCGGGAGCCCTAATGGCCGGGCAGTATCGACACCCACACAGGCACCGCCGCTCACCTCCGACGCGGATGAACCGCCTCCCAAAGGAAACATGCCGGTTGGTGGTAAGCCCAGCAGGCGTGGGGTGCCGGCGCCGGTACTGGTGCGACGGAGCTGTCGCGTCAGGAACCGCACCGCATGTGGAGCAACACATGGCGGTGCCGGCCCCACCTATGTCTAGGGCCACCTCCTCACAACACCCCGCCACGACGGCGTCGGCCACCGCCGACGGCGCCGTTGCGGGGGGGGGACGCCCTGCCAGGCGACGATGATGCGCCTGGTGCGCCGCGTCAGGAGGCGGAGGAGGCCGTGGTCGAGGCGACTGATCGGGCTGAGGGGGTTGTTGAGGCGAGCGAGGCTGCGCTCGCGCCACCCGCCCCGCAGCCACCTGCGGGACATGCCGACTTGCTCGTCGCCATGTTGACCGGAGCACTACGAGCAGTGGCGGGAGGCGGCCACATGCACTATCATGTGCGTGGACTGCGGCCAACGGACGGACTGGGAGTGTTGCTGCGACGGCACCCCGGCTTTGTGCGGCCCCAAGTACCCATGCATGGCGACCCATCAGCGGGCAGTCCCCTGCCCGACCACGGCCACGGTGAGGGCGGAGTTCCGCCATGTCAGGGACGCGTTCCACGACGCGACTCGCGCCGCCGTGTGTGAGGCTTCCGAGAAGGCACGCGCGGCTGGTGGGGTGCGCAGGGTGAGGCGGCGGACGGCCCAGGAGATGAAGGAGAGCGAGACATGCCGTCAGTGAGGTCGGGCGCAATGTCATTGGGTGGGGCACACGGACGTGTAACACTTGCACTTTGCGCGTACTGCTGGGTTACATCCAGGCGGTGTCACACTATGCAACCGGAAAGGCTGCGTTGCTACTGCAAACGATGCTACGCCTCACTCGGTAGCAACCGCTGCCCCGCCCATCCCACTCGCGTTGGCGCCGCGCTGCCCCGGCCGCCGCGCCTTGGCGCCGCGCTGCCCTGGCCGCCGCGCCTTGGCGCCGCGCTGCCCCGGCCGCCGCGCCTTGGCGCCGCGCTGCCCCGGCCGCCGCGCCTTGGCGCCGCGCTGCCCCGGCCGCCGCGCCTTGGCGCGCGCTGCCCCGGCCGCCGCGCCTTGGCGCCGCGCTGCCCCGGCCGCCGCGCCTTGGCGCCGCGCTGGGTCTCGAGTCCTCCCCTCCCTGGTGAGCGCGTCCACCTGCGCCTTGCGCTCGGGGCCGTCCTCCTCCGTCACCACATTCTGCAACCCCCACCGCGTGACGAACCACGCAGCTCCTTGCATGCGCTTGTACATGTGCCCAAGCACCGCCTGGGGACGCGAAGCTCCTTCTCGGTCATGATCGCCTTCACCCGGGCCTCCTCGAACAGCGGACCGGCGTTAAGAATGGAAAACGTTTCCATGTGGTGCAAGCAGTCCTCCATGACCCAGCCGGACTGCACCGTCACCTTGCCTGACCCTGCAGTCATGGAGGGGAATGCCGTCACGCCCACGCCCACGCCCACGCCCGGGGGGGGGGGGGGGGGGTTACCTTTCGACTTCTTGGACACCGCAAACGAAGGGCGCAACCCGCGTCCAAAGTTGCTGGGTATCGGGACTAAAGCCTGGCGCCGGTCTTCCTGCTTCATAGCTCGGAATCCAATGTGGCCCTGCACGGTGACAAATTTCCTCCAGAAGTCCCTTCCCAAGCCAAAAAAAAACAGGTGGAACGGCGCGAGGGGGAAGAGGTTGACCATGCTGACATAGCCCAGGACCACATGCACATGGCACACGCCATGGCAGCCAGTGTTGTGCTTGGCCTCCGCCAGCCGGGTTGTGTTGAACGCACGCCGGGCAAGGTGCGTGATTCACTGGACAAGTCATCGCCTTCATGGACGGTTACCAAGCGAGCATCCCCGTCCGCATCCACAGGGGGGTGCTCCTGGGCAGCCGCCATAGCCTCCACAACCTGCCACGCCGACCGGGCGGGTGCGTGTGATTCCATACAACCGCAGTTGAGTGGTGCCACCCGCACGCAGGCCGGGCCCACTCACCTCTGAACGCAGAAGGTCCACAATGTCACCGTCCTCGAAAACAGCGCGCCACTGGGTCGCCCCGCCGTAGTCCTCCAACACCCACTCGGTAACGACGCCGGTTATCACGCCGTAGTGCCATACTCCCCGGAACTTCTTGGCGATGACCTTCATGTAGAAGTCACCGGGATCGCCTTTCCGTATCACGCCCTCATCGGCAGCTTCCACGTCCGCCGGCGGCCACGCAGGCGCGTCGATGTCCATACCGTCTTCGCCAACGGGGTCCTCCCCCACACCCATCACATCGTCCTCCGAGACCGGCGCCGGCGGGCCGTTTCCGACGGCTGCAGCTACTCCTGCTGCCGCCCCTGCCGCTGCTGCTGCTACTGCTGCCGCCCTGCTGCTGCTGCTTGTAATAAGGCGGCCTTGCGGTGCAACTTAGCCGCACGCTTCAACGAGTGGCTACAGTTCGGGTATTTCCGGAAGTGCCGCTCTCGCGCCGTCCTTTCACTACTGCCCGTCACGATGCCGTGGCAGTGCTTGCATGTGTACACGCCATTCTTCGACACACTCGACATCCATCCCTCTCCCGGCATGCCTGCTGCCGCGCGCGCGCGGGGGGGGGGGGGGGGGGGGGGGGTTGAGAGTTGGGGTGGATGTAGCCCACCACCGGCAGGGAGCACAAATGCGAGTGCGCGGCTGTCCGCGCTTGGTTCAGCGGTGAGCGGCGGTGACCGCCAGGCGACCCCGTACTTCATGCGCGTGCTGGGGCGTTACACAATCATCAGCAGTTAGGGCGGCTGCATTAAAACGCGCACCTACGAACACCACCTACCGCCTACCACCTACCGTACCACCTACATCCGCCCACACCTCCGCCCGTCGTGCCGCACCTGTCTCTTATACACATCTCCGCACACGCGGGGTAGCGATGTGCAGCGATGGCAGCGAGTACGTGCCAAGCCGCCTTACTTAGCCCAGGGTACTCCGCGTCGGCGGGCGACACGCGAGCCGCGTGCGCCATATCAATTTGATGGAAATTATGGAAACGAGAAATTCATTATAACTTTACATGTCGCGCCGAGATTTAGTCGTCGCTAATGGGGATGAAATCAACGTCCCTCGTCCGTCCCGTATCGTCCCCGACATGTCGTCGTTCGTCACCCGTAGGGCACATTACGTCACATCTGAATCTCACAGTGCTTGTTTTCCTTGTCCTTGGCAGGCTCGTTCTTCTTTTGCGCCATTATGGCTGTAGGTTGGTTAACACGGTAGATGAGCGGGTTTCTTGGTGGGTAGCGGTGAGGGAGAGGTGGAAATGACCTTGTCTCCGTCTGCCGCCGCTCTGAGCCCTGCTGGACCAACAACGCGCGTGCGCGCACTACAGTGCACCTTGTTGTCGTCATCAGGTTCATATATTTTGCATCGCAACGAATATACAGGGCAAACTCATGCGACTATACATTACTATTACTGGGAGATAATATATTCCCTACTCGGGAGTCATGACGGTACGAGAGTACAGTATCGTGGCAATAATATTCCTTTATGCGATGATATATTCCTTGAATCGGATTCTGGTGTACATACTAGTACATAATTATTAACGATATACGAAAAAAATACGAAATATCACGAAATACTACCACGGAAATATTTCCTAAATATTTTCTGTACTACGATTTACAAAACCTCATCTGTACGGCATCATGTATTATGGCTCAATACCGATCATGTGTTTGAGTCATCAGGTCGTTCAATTATTTTGACCCGTAGTTGGATATTATGCACCCCGGTCAACGGCCCGTCCGAGAACGGTCATCGGCCGTCACTCTTCCTCACCACAAATCACAGTCCTTCACCGCCCCCACTCGCCCCACGGTGCAGCATGGCGGCGGTCGAAAGCATGGGCTCTTCTCCAGGATCCGGCGCGTCGGACACTACAGTTAATGTACCGCTGTGTTCGTGCCGCAGCGGGTACTCGTGTGATTGCGACGCGAGTGCTAGTGATAGTAAGGAGGTTGAGAAAAGAAAGTACACATGGAGCAAGGGCTCCGATGAGGTCGCCGACAGCAAGACTGGCAAGGTCTCGTAGCTGATCAGCAAGCGCACCTCTCGCGACTATATTCGCCTCATGCTCGCAAAGGAGGCTAGCGAGCAGCCGCCGTGCTGGTCGCGAAAGTGCGTGCACAAGCTATACACTCAGTGCGGAGAGGCCCTCGTTGACGCCGTGATGGACCGTCGTTGAGTGTATACTCTGGCAATCAGAACTGCTCCTTGGACCGGCTCGCTCAGGTTCTCAGAGGTGGCTACGACTCGTCATCCGACAAGTTCGATTACATGTTCATTTGATCACGGTGGCTACTTGCGCTCTTTCGATCATCGAGGCCCGATCTACACGTGTGGGCGTGCATGGGAGGTATTGCATCAGGTCTCGAAACGCGGACGTCTCGTGATCCAGCGGTCGGTGGCGCATAACGAACCCACGTACATCAAGCAGCGCAAGCAGAACGAGAGCAGACAAACCGGACCAAGGGAGCACGTGCGCATGTTTCTCGAGCACTTCTTCTCAGATGACCTCGGTCACGTCGAGATCATGCCTTTTCACGACAGCAACAGCGAGACCTTCAAGAAGCACCTACCTCCCTGGATAACCAATATTTGCGTCTACTACTATTACAAGTCGTGGGCTGAGGACGACAACACCATTCTCCGTGGTAAGTAAGACCCAAATTGTCCTACTGGTGACATAACGATTTTCGTCCCGCTGATGACAAACCGATATCGTCCCGATGATGACATAACGTTTCGTCCCGCTGATGACAAACCGATTTCGTCCCGCTGATGACAAACCGATTTCGTGCCCCTGATGACATAACTTTTCGTCCCACTGATGACATACCGATTTCATCCCACTGATGACATAACGTTTCGTCCCGCTGATGACATACCTATTTTTTGCCAGTGATGAGAGACATATTCGTCCCGCTGAGGACATAACAGATTTCGTCCCGCAGATGACATTACCTGTTTCGTCCCGCTGATGATATAATCGATTTCGTTCCACTGACGACAAACCGATTTCGTCCCTCTGATAACATACAGTTTCGTCCCGCTGATGATAGACCGTTACGTCCCACTAAGGACAGACCGATTTCGTCCCACTGCTGACATAACGTCTTGTCCCACTGATGACATACCGTTTCGTCCCACTGATGACATTCCGTTTTGTCCCACTGATGACATAACATTTTCGTCCCGCTGATGACAAACCGATTTTCGTCCCACTGATGACATAGCGTTTTGTCCCACTGATGACCGACCAATTTCGTCCCGTTGATGACGTACCGATTCTGTCCCGCTGATGATTTACCGATTTCATCTCCCTTATGACACACTGTTTCGTCATGTTGATGACAAACCGATTTTCGTCCCGCGGATACATCCATGTTTTCTTGCTAATGATAAAAAAATTCGTCTTGCTTGTTACGGACATGTTTCGTGCTGCTCGTGACGGGACCGCTGATGATAGAAATCGTGATGAGACTAGTTTGCCCCGCTGATGACATGCCTTTTTCATGTATTGACGGAACTAGTTCATCCCACTATCGATATAATTATTTCGACCCACTTTAGACCAAACTTTTTGTCTCACATTGTGAGACCTAATTTGTCCCTTTGTACACCGACCTATTCTGCCCCTGCCGCTTTATAGATTTGGCGACCGAGAGCGAAGCGATGCTCGCGTCGTTCGACACTTTCCGCCGGACTTGGAAGGAAGATTTCCCGGGTGTCACCACGCCAAAGGTGAAGCTATTCGGCCACTGTCCCATTTGCGCGGCCGGAAAAGCGCTCAAAGACCAAGCTCGGCGGAGATTTGCACCAAAGGACATGACGCCAAGGAACGTCAAGTGCACCGGTCAACATCAGCAGCTCGTGAGGCGTCAAGTCAGAGCCGAGCAAAAGGTCCACCTCGAGAGAGTGCGCCAGGAACGAAGGGATCTGAACAACGCCGTCTTCCAGTCGCGCCTTGGCCATGGAAACTTCTTCTTCTTCGAAATTGATAGCATGGACTCCGCGAAGACCCTGATGTCTCCTTGGATTCGCATCCCCAAGAATGTGAAGCCCGACATGCTGAAGTACCACCTCACCTGTGTGAAGTACGGCGGCTACCGCCCGGACGACATCTACTACTACACCAACACCATCCCCCACGATTCGTCCACGATTTGCACTCTAATATGGATCACGATCATGAAGGTGAGCTCGTAAGCCTCCCGCAGATTCGCCGTGGTTGTCCCTGTAGCCGTGGACTGATG
>VCJN01003130.1:0-14228 GCA_006384855.1 Tetraselmis striata
GCGCCGCGCTGCCCCGGCCGCCGCGCCTTTGGCGCCGCGCTGCCCCGGCCCCGCCCGCGCCTGCCCGGCCGCCGCGCCTTGGCGCCGCGCTGCCCCGGCCGCCGCGCTTGGCGCCGCGCTGCCCCGGCCGCCGCCCGTTGGCGCCGCGCTGCCCGGCCGCCGGCGGCCTTGGGCGCCGCGCTGCCCCGGCCCGCCTCGCGTTGGCGCCGGACGCTGCCCCGGCCGCCGCGCGTTGGCGCCAGCGCTGCCCCGGCGCCGCGCCTTGGCGCCGGCGCCTGCCCCCGGCCGCCGCGCCTTGGCGCCGCGCTGCCCGGCCGCCGCGCCTTGGCGCCGCGCTGCCCGGCCGCCCGCCTGTCGGCGCCGCGCTGCCCGGGCCCCGGCGCCTTGGCGCCGCGCTTGCCGGCCGCCGCGCGCCTTGGCGCCGGCGCTGCCCCGGCTGCCGCGCCTCTGGCGCCGGCGGCTGCCCCCGGCCCCGCCGCCCTTGGGCGCCGCGCTGCCCCGGCCTGCCGCGCGTTGGCGCCGCGCTTGCCCCGGCCGCCGCGCTTGGCGCCGCGCTGCCCCCGGCCGCCGCGCCCGTTGGCGTCCGCGCTGCCCCGGCCGCCGCGCCTTGGCGCCGCGCTGGGTATCGAGTCCTCCCTCCCTAGTGAGCGCGTCCCACCTGCGCCTTGCGCTCGGGGCCGTCCTCCTCCGTCACCACATTCTGCAACCCCCACCGCGTGACGAACCACGCAGCTCCTTGCATGCGCTTGTACCATGTGCCCAAGCACCGCCAGTCGTGACACCGAACGCACCACCGCTGGGGACGCGAGCTCCTTCTCGGGCATGATCGCCTTCACCCGGGCCTCCTCGAGGAGCGGACCGGCGTTAAGAATGGAAAACGTTTCCATGTGGTGCAAGCGGTCCTCCATGACCCAGCGGGCTGCACCGTCACCTTGCCTGACCCTGCAGTCATGGAGGGGAATGCCGTCACGCCCACGCCCACGCCCACGCCCGGGGGGGGGGGGGGGGGGGGGGGGGGGAGGGGTTTACCTTTCGATTCTTGGACACTGCAAACGAAGGGCGCAACCCGCGTTCAAAGTTGCTGGGTATCGGGACTAAAGCCTGGCGCCGGTCTTCCTGCTTCATAGCTCGGAATCCAATGTGGCCCTGCACGGTGACAAATTTCCTCCAGAAGTCCCTTCCCAAGCCAAAAAAAAAAGGTGGAACGGCGCGAGGGGGAAGAGGTTGACCATGCTGACATAGCCCCGGACCACATGCACGTGGCACACGCCATGGCAGCCAGTGTTCTGCTTGGCCTCCGCCAGCCGGGTTGTGTTGACCGCACGCCGGGCAAGGTGCGTGATTCACTGGACAAGTCATCGCCTTCATGGACGGTTACCAAACGAGCCTCCCCGTCCGCATCCACAGGGGGGTGCTCCTGGGCAGCCGTCATAGCCTCCACAACCTGCCACGCCGACCGGGCGGGTGCGTGTGATTCCATACAACCGCAGTTGAGTGGTGCCACCAGCACGCAGGCCGGGCCCACTCACCTATAACGCAGAAGGCCCACCAATGCCCCCGTCCTCGAAAACAGCGCGCCACTGGGTCGCCCCGCCGTAGTCCTCCAACACCCACTCGGTAACGACGCCGGTTATCACGCCGTAGTGCCATACTCCCCGGAACTTTCTTGGCGATGACCTTCATGTAGAAGTCGCCGGGATCGCCTTTCCATATCACGCCCTCATCGCGGGTTCCACGCCCGCCGGCGGCCACGCAGGCGCGTCGATGTCCATACCGTCTTCGCCAACGGGGTCCTCCCCCACGCCCATCACATCGTCCACCTTCGAGCCGCCGTCGTCCGAGACCGGCGCCGGCGGGCCGTTTCCGACGGCTGCAGCTACTCCTGCTGCCGCCCCTGTTGTTGTTGCTGCTGCTGCTGCCGCCCCTGCTGCTGCTTGTGATAAGGCGGCCTTGCGGCGCAACTTAGCCGCACGCTTCAACGAGTGGCTACAGTTCGGGAATTTTAGGAAGTGCCGCTCTCGCGCCATCTTATCACAAGTGCCCCGTCACGTTGCCCCGGCAGTGCTTGCATGAGTACACGCCATCCTTCGACACACTCGCTATCCATCCCTTTGCCGGCATGCCTGCTGCCGCGCGCGGGGGCGGGGGGGGGGGGGGGGGGGTTGAGAGTTGGGGTGGATGTAACCCACCACCGGCAGGCAACACAGATGCGAGTGCGCGGCTGTCCGCGCTTGATTCAACGGTGAGCGGCGGTGACCGTGAGGGCGACCCCATACTTCATGCGCGTGCTGGGGCGTTACACAATCATCAGCAGTTAGGGCGGCTGCATTAAAACGCGCACCTACGAACACCACCTACCGCCTACCACCTACCGTACCACCTACATCCGCCCACACCTCCGCCCGTCGTGCCGCACATCGCCGCACACCGCGGGGTCAGCGGTCAGCGATGTGCGGTCAGCGATGTGCGGCGATGTGCAATGAGTGCGTACATCCGCCTGTACTTAGCCCGGGTGCTCCGCGTCGGCGGGCGACACGCGAGCCCGCGTGCGCATATCAATTTGATGAAATTATGGAAACGAGAAATTCATATAGTACTTTACAGGTCGCGCGCGATAGTCGTCGCTACTGGGTATGAAATCCACGTCCCTCGTCCGTCCCGTATCGTCCCCGTATGTCGTCGTTCGTCACCAGTAGGGCACATTTACGTCACATCTGAATCTCACAGTGACTCACGGCAAGAACATCGCGTGTATTATTCCCACGCGCCGTTTACCGGCATTTAGTATGCACAAGTCGTATGCTCGAGTGCCTTGCTATCGTCGACACAAGTTGTATATGTCTCCTATCACACTGTGATGTATGTATGTGTAAAACGATCCCAGATGGAATCTCACTCGGTAAGGTGGGCCGTTGGCGTGCGCAGGCGCGTGCGTCCATGGAGGGAAGGAGGAGTGGTGTGTCACGAGCACGAGGGCCGCGGGGCCGGGGCGTGCTGCGCTAATGCGTGTGTGCACGTATGTGCGCACGAGAGAAGATCGGAGGTTGGGGGCACATGTGCGCTGCGTGCGGAATGAAGCGCGGTAGTGATGTATACATACATGCGCATGATTGGTATGCGCGTGTACTTACATTGCCATCTCAAATCATGGCGGGATGGATGGCCTATGATACGAAGTATGTTGGGGACTGTCCTCGAAATGCATGTTACGTACACGATTCCATTGCGAATACTCCCTAAGGCTCGGAATTTTGATACAACATTGTTTAGATACCCTGTCGATGGTAGTCGTTGCACTGTTGCTACGGGTACAAGAACTCCGCACGCACCATAGCTCGCTCGCTCGCGCGCGCGCGCTCATTGTCTGCTCTTCATATCGCGCGGCGGGTGCGTGATTATTGTTGATGGTTGTTATTGTTGTACTGTTGCTCGAAGGGTGTTATAAATGTACAATAACAGTGATGGAAGACTACCATACATATAAGATATGAATGCGCTGCGCCTCGCTATACGGATGACGACTACTATAGCCGCGCGGTGCTCCGGTGTAGTCGCTGGTCGTATTAGTCGCCGTGCTGAGCTAATACCCGGGCCGGTACGCTGCTACTCGAGAGTACTTCGCGAGCGGTATTTCCTATCGCACGAGGCGTACGGTACGTTTATCTGGTGTCGCCCGCGTATACTACTGTATGTGATATAGGCATATAGCACGAGCGCGAGAGAATCCTTACAGCGGCTGCGCGGCGGAACAATATGGCAATAGTAGCGGTACCATGCTGCGTCGGCGCGATGACATGCAGATATGCTGGTAGATTAGTGAATGATATATGTATCAATGCAATCGCAAGGCACGTCAAGCTTCCGCACAGCAAATCCAATCCATTGTGGTGTTTCAATCGGAAGCTGTTTTGAGTCGTGCTGCGGCCAACACCGGTTCGAGACTCGCCAGGAGCACCACGCCGCGCAAATACTATTGATGCGAGCCCACCGACGACATTATTTCTCATTGTTGTTGCTTCATCAATACACATCCTTCAATACTATTGATGCGAACCCACCGCGCCATTATTATTCATTGTTGTTCCGTCAATAAACATGCATTTAATACTGCGTGTATTGGGGTAACTAACTAAGGCGGATCAAATGGACACCATACACACTCACGGCAAGAACATCGCGTGTATTATTCCCACGCGCCGTTTACCGGCATTTAGTATGCACAAGTCGTATGCTCGAGTGCCTTGCTATCGTCGACACCAGTTGTATAGGTCTCCTATCACATTGTGATGTATGTATGTGTAAAACGATCCCAGATGGAATCTCACTCGGTAAGGTGGGCCGTTGGCGTGCGCAGGCGCGTGCGTCCATGGAGGGAAGGAGGAGTGGTGTGTCACGAGCACGAGGGCCGCGGGGCCGGGGCGTGCTGCGCTAATGCGTGTGTGCACGTATGTGCGCACGAGAGAAGATCGGGAGGTTGGGGGCACATGTGCGCTGCGTGCGGAATGAAGCGCGGTAGTGATGTATACATACATGCGCATGATTGGTATGCGCGTGTACTTACATTGCCATCTCAAATCATGGCGGGATGGATGGCCTATGATACGAAGTATGTTGGGGACTGTCCTCGAAATGCATGTTACGTACACGATTCCATTGCGAATACTCCCTAAGGCTCGGAATTTTGATACAACATTGTTTAGATACCCTGTCGATGGTAGTCGTTGCACTGTTGCTACGGGTACAAGAACTCCGCACGCACCATAGCTCGCTCGCTCGCGCGCGCGCGCTCATTGTCTGCTCTTCATATCGCGCGGCGGGTGCGTGATTATTGTTGATGGTTGTTATTGTTGTACTGTTGCTCGAAGGGTGTTATAAATGTACAATAACAGTGATGGAAGACTACCATACATATAAGATATGAATGCGCTGCGCCTCGCTATACGGATGACGACTACTATAGCCGCGCGGTGCTCCGGTGTAGTCGCTGGTCGTATTAGTCGCCGTGCTGAGCTAATACCCGGGCCGGTACGCTGCTACTCGAGAGTACTTCGCGAGCGGTATTTCCTATCGCACGAGGCGTACGGTACGTTTATCTGGTGTCGCCCGCGTATACTACTGTATGTGATATAGGCATATAGCACGAGCGCGAGAGAATCCTTACAGCCGCTGCGCGGCGGAACAATATGGCAATAGTAGCGGTACCATGCTGCGTCGGCGCGATGACATGCAGATATGCTGGTAGATTAGTGAATGATATATGTATCAATGCAATCGCAAGGCACGTCAAGCTTCCGCACAGCAAATCCAATCCATTGTGGTGTTTCAATCGGAAGCTGTTTTGAGTCGTGCTGCGGCCAACACCGGTTCGAGACTCGCCAGGAGCACCACGCCGCGCAAATACTATTGATGCGAGCCCACCGACGACATTATTTCTCATTGTTGTTGCTTCATCAATACACATCCTTCAATACTATTGATGCGAACCCACCGCGCCATTATTATTCATTGTTGTTCCGTCAATAAACATGCATTTAATACTGCGTGTATTGGGGTAACTAACTAAGGCGGATCAAATGGACACC
The DNA here is from genome assembly GCA_006384855.1 of Tetraselmis striata. NCBI lineage: Eukaryota > Viridiplantae > Chlorophyta > Chlorodendrophyceae > Chlorodendrales > Chlorodendraceae > Tetraselmis > Tetraselmis striata. The sequence continues at coordinate 5,583 of VCJN01003130.1, forward strand.
ATACACACTCACGGCAAGAACATCGCGTGTATTATTCCCACGCGCCGTTTACCGGCATTTAGTATGCACAAGTCGTATGCTCGAGTGCCTTGCTATCGTCGACACAAGTTGTATAGGTCTCCTATCACATTGTGATGTATGTATGTGTAAAACGATCCCAGATGGAATCTCACTCGGTAAGGTGGGCCGTTGGCGTGCGCAGGCGCGTGCGTCCATGGAGGGAAGGAGGAGTGGTGTGTCACGAGCACGAGGGCCGCGGGGCCGGGGCGTGCTGCGCTAATGCGTGTGTGCACGTATGTGCGCACGAGAGAAGATCGGGAGGTTGGGGGCACATGTGCGCTGCGTGCGGAATGAAGCGCGGTAGTGATGTATACATACATGCGCATGATTGGTATGCGCGTGTACTTACATTGCCATCTCAAATCATGGCGGGATGGATGGCCTATGATACGAAGTATGTTGGGGACTGTCCTCGAAATGCATGTTACGTACACGATTCCATTGCGAATACTCCCTAAGGCTCGGAATTTTGATACAACATTGTTTAGATACCCTGTCGATGGTAGTCGTTGCACTGTTGCTACGGGTACAAGAACTCCGCACGCACCATAGCTCGCTCGCTCGCGCGCGCGCGCTCATCGTCTGCTCTTCATATCGCGCGGCGGGTGCGTGATTATTGTTGATGGTTGTTATTGTCGTACTGTTGCTCGAAGGGTGTTATAAATGTACAATAACAGTGATGGAAGACTACCATACATATAAGATATGAATGCGCTGCGCCTCGCTATACGGATGACGACTACTATAGCCGCGCGGTGCTCCGGTGTAGTCGCTGGTCGTATTAGTCGCCGTGCTGAGCTAATACCCGGGCCGGTACGCTGCTACTCGAGAGTACTTCGCGAGCGGTATTTCCTATCGCACGAGGCGTACGGTACGTTTATCTGGTGTCGCCAGCGTATACTACTGTATGTGATATAGGCATATAGCACGAGCGCGAGAGAATCCTTACAGCCGCTGCGCGGCGGAACAATATGGCAATAGTAGCGGTACCATGCTGCGTCGGCGCGATGACATGCAGATATGCTGGTAGATTAGTGAATGATATATGTATCAATGCAATCGCAAGGCACGTCAAGCTTCCGCACAGCAAATCCAATCCATTGTGGTGTTTCAATCGGGAGCTGTTTTGAGTCGTGCTGCGGCCAACACCGGTTCGAGACTCGCCAGGAGCACCACGCCGCGCAAATACTATTGATGCGAGCCCACCGACGACATTATTTCTCATTGTTGTTGTTTCATCAATACACATCCTTCAATACTATTGATGCGAACCCACCGCGCCATTATTATTCATTGTTGTTCCGTCAATAAACATGCATTTAATACTGCGTGTATTGGGGTAACTAACTAAGGCGGATCAAATGGACACCATACACACTCACGGCAAGAACATCGCGTGTATTATTCCCACGCGCCGTTTACCGGCATTTAGTATGCACAAGTCGTATGCTCGAGTGCCTTGCTATCGTCGACACAAGTTGTATAGGTCTCCTATCACATTGTGATGTATGTATGTGTAAAACGATCCCAGATGGAATCTCACTCGGTAAGGTGGGCCGTTGGCGTGCGCAGGCGCGTGCGTCCATGGAGGGAAGGAGGAGTGGTGTGTCACGAGCACGAGGGCCGCGGGGCCGGGGCGTGCTGCGCTAATGCGTGTGTGCACGTATGTGCGCACGAGAGAAGATCGGGAGGTTGGGGGCACATGTGCGCTGCGTGCGGAATGAAGCGCGGTAGTGATGTATACATACATGCGCATGATTGGTATGCGCGTGTACTTACATTGCCATCTCAAATCATGGCGGGATGGATGGCCTATGATACGAAGTATGTTGGGGACTGTCCTCGAAATGCATGTTACGTACACGATTCCATTGCGAATACTCCCTAAGGCTCGGAATTTTGATACAACATTGTTTAGATACCCTGTCGATGGTAGTCGTTGCACTGTTGCTACGGGTACAAGAACTCCGCACGCACCATAGCTCGCTCGCTCGCGCGCGCGCGCTCATCGTCTGCTCTTCATATCGCGCGGCGGGTGCGTGATTATTGTTGATGGTTGTTATTGTCGTACTGTTGCTCGAAGGGTGTTATAAATGTACAATAACAGTGATGGAAGACTACTATACATATAAAATATGAATGCGCTGCGCCTCGCTATACGGATGACGACTACTATAGCCGCGCGGTGCTCCGGTGTAGTCGCTGGTCGTATTAGTCGCCGTGCTGAGCTAATACCCGGGCCGGTACGCTGCTACTCGAGAGTACTTCGCGAGCGGTATTTCCTATCGCACGAGGCGTACGGTACGTTTATCTGGTGTCGCCCGCGTATACTACTGTATGTGATATAGGCATATAGCACGAGAGAATCCTCACAGCCGCTGCGCGGCGGAACAATATGGCAATAGTAGCGGTACCATGCTGCGTCGGCGCGATGACATGCAGATATGCTGGTAGATTAGTGAATGATATATGTATCAATGCAATCGCAAGGCACGTCAAGCTTCCGCACAGCAAATCCAATCCATTGTGGTGTTTCAATCGGAAGCTGTTTTGAGTCGTGCTGCGGCCAACACCGGTTCGAGACTCGCCAGGAGCACCACGCCGCGCAAATACTATTGATGCGAGCCCACCGACGACATTATTTCTCATTGTTGTTGTTCATCAATACACATCCTTCAATACTATTGATGCGAACCCACCGCGCCATTATTATTCATTGTTGTTCCGTCAATAAACATGCATTTAATACTGCGTGTATTGGGGTAACTAACTAAGGCGGATCAAATGGACACCATACACACTCACGGCAAGAACATCGCGTGTATTATTCCCACGCGCCGTTTACCGGCATTTAGTATGCACAAGTCGTATGCTCGAGTGCCTTGCTATCGTCGACACAAGTTGTATAGGTCTCCTATCACATTGTGATGTATGTATGTGTAAAACGATCCCAGATGGAATCTCACTCGGTAAGGTGGGCCGTTGGCGTGCGCAGGCGCGTGCGTCCATGGAGGGAAGGAGGAGTGGTGTGTCACGAGCACGAGGGCCGCGGGGCCGGGGCGTGCTGCGCTAATGCGTGTGTGCACGTATGTGCGCACGAGAGAAGATCGGGAGGTTGGGGGCACATGTGCGCTGCGTGCGGAATGAAGCGCGGTAGTGATGTATACATACATGCGCATGATTGGTATGCGCGTGTACTTACATTGCCATCTCAAATCATGGCGGGATGGATGGCCTATGATACGAAGTATGTTGGGGACTGTCCTCGAAATGCATGTTACGTACACGATTCCATTGCGAATACTCCCTAAGGCTCGGAATTTTGATACAACATTGTTTAGATACCCTGTCGATGGTAGTCGTTGCACTGTTGCTACGGGTACACAAACTCCGCCCGCACCATAGCTCGCTCGATCGCTGGCGCTCATTGTCTGCTCGTCATATCGCGCGGTGGGTGCGTGATTATTGTTTATGGTGGTTATTCTTGTACTTTTGCTCGTATGGTATCGGTGTATATTGCATGATTTATAGTAATGAGGAGTAACTAATATGAGAAGGTAGAAATGCGCTGCTACTACTCGCGCCATACTTGCGGCGACTAATCCTCACTAGCGCCGCTGCGCGGTCTTCCGGTGTAGTCGCTGGTCGTATTAGTCACCGTGCTGAGCTAGCGACTAATACCCGGCACGCTTCTACCCGCGAGTACTTCGCGAGCGGTATTTCCTATCACACACGAGGCGTACGGTACGTTTCATCTGGTGTCGCCCGCGTATACTGTGATATAGCACGAGATAATCCTCACAGCCGCGCGCGGCGGAATGATATGGCAATAGTACCGGTACCATGCTGAGTAGGGGCGATGACATGCAGATATGCTGGTTGATTAGTTAGTAATGATATATGTATCAATGCAATCGCGGGTATGTCAAGCTTCCCCACAGCAAATCCAATCAATTCACGGCTCGAATTCCGGAAGCTGTTTTGAGTCGTGTTGCGGCCAACAACGGTTCGAGACTCGCCACGAGCACCACGCTGCGCAAATACTATTGTTGATGCGAACCCACCGACAGTATTACTCGTTGTTGTTTCATCAATATGCATCCTCCAATACCATTGGTGCGAACCCACCGCCATTCTTATTCATTCATTGTTGTTTCGTCAATACGCATTTACTCCGGTAACAAAGTAAGGCGGATCATATTGACACCATAAACGCACGCACGGAAAAAATGTCGCGTGTATTTTTCCATATCATTTCTACGATTGCATGTAGATATAGGAGTAGCTTTAGCATCATATTAGCAATATCGTCATGCTCGCCACGCGTTTTCGCCGTACCGGCATTTTGTATGCACAAGTCGGTTGCTTGAGTGCCTTGCTATCGTCGACACAACTTGCTGTATAGGTCTCTTATCGCATTGTGCCGCGTAAAACGATCCCGGAGTGGAATCTCACTCGGTAAGGTGGGCCGTGGGCGTGCGCGGGCGAGTGTGTCCATGGAGGGAAGGAGGAGTGGCGTGTCACGAGCACACGGGGCCGGGGGCCGGGGCGTGCTGCGCTAATGCGTGTGCGCACGTATGTGCGCACCAGAAGATCGGGAGGGGGGGGGAACATGTGCGTTGCATGCGGAATGAAGCGCGGTAGTGATGTTAACATACATGCGCATGGTGTGTACGTGTACTTACATTGCCATCTCAAATCATGGCGGGATGGATGGCTTATGATACGAAGTGTGTTACGGAGTGTCCTCGAAATGCATGTTGCAAGATTCCATTGCGATTACTCCCTAACGTTGGGCATTTTTATGCAACATTGTTTGGAAACCCTGTCATCGATAGTACAGGTAGTCGTTGCACTGTTGCTACGGCTAGTACACAAACTCCGCCCGCACCATAGCTCGCTCGATCGCTGGCGCTCATTGTCTGCTCGTCATATCGCGCGGTGGGTGCGTGATTATTGTTTATGGTGGTTATTCTTGTACTTTTGCTCGTATGGTATCGGTGTATATTGCATGATTTATAGTAATGAGGAGTAACTAATATGAGAAGGTAGAAATGCGCTGCTACTACTCGCGCCATACTTGCGGCGACTAATCCTCACTAGCGCCGCTGCGCGGTCTTCCGGTGTAGTCGCTGGTCGTATTAGTCACCGTGCTGAGCTAGCGACTAATACCCGGCACGCTTCTACCCGCGAGTACTTCGCGAGCGGTATTTCCTATCACACACGAGGCGTACGGTACGTTTCATCTGGTGTCGCCCGCGTATACTGTGATATAGCACGAGATAATCCTCACAGCCGCGCGCGGCGGAATGATATGGCAATAGTACCGGTACCATGCTGAGTAGGGGCGATGACATGCAGATATGCTGGTTGATTAGTTAGTAAATGATATATGTATCAATGCAATCGCGGGTATGTCAAGCTTCCCCACAGCAAATCCAATCAATTCACGGCTCGAATTCCGGAAGCTGTTTTGAGTCGTGTTGCGGCCAACAACGGTTCGAGACTCGCCACGAGCACCACGCTGCGCAAATACTATTGTTGATGCGAACCCACCGACAGTATTACTCGTTGTTGTTTCATCAATATGCATCCTCCAATACCATTGATGCGAACCCACCGCCATTCTTATTCATTCATTGTTGTTTCGTCAATACGCATTTACTCCGGTAACTAAGTAAGGCGGATCATATTGACACCATAAACGCACGCACGGAAAAAATGTCGCGTGTATTTTTCCATATCATTTCTACGATTGCATGTAGATATAGGAGTAGCTTTAGCATCATATTAGCAATATCGTCATGCTCGCCACGCGTTTTCGCCGTACCGGCATTTTGTATGCACAAGTCGGTTGCTTGAGTGCCTTGCTATCGTCGACACAACTTGCTGTATAGGTCTCTTATCGCATTGTGCCGCGTAAAACGATCCCGGAGTGGAATCTCACTCGGTAAGGTGGGCCGTGGGCGTGCGCGGGCGAGTGTGTCCATGGAGGGAAGGAGGAGTGGCGTGTCACGAGCACACGGGGCCGGGGGGCCGGGGCGTGCTGCGCTAATGCGTGTGCGCACGTATGTGCGCACCAGAAGATCGGGAGGGGGGGGGGGGGGGACATGTGCGTTGCATGCGGAATGAAGCGCGGTAGTGATGTAACATACATGCGCATGGTGTGTACGTGTACTTACATTGCCATCTCAAATCATGGCGGGATGGATGGCTTATGATACGAAGTGTGTTACGGAGTGTCCTCGAAATGCATGTTGCAAGATTCCATTGCGATTACTCCCTAACGTTGGGCATTTTTATGCAACATTGTTTGGAAACCCTGTCATCGATAGTACAGGTAGTCGTTGCACTGTTGCTACGGCTAGTACACAAACTCCGCCCGCACCATAGCTCGCTCGATCGCTGGCGCTCATTGTCTGCTCGTCATATCGCGCGGTGGGTGCGTGATTATTGTTTATGGTGGTTATTCTTGTACTTTTGCTCGTATGGTATCGGTGTATATTGCATGATTTATAGTAATGAGGAGTAACTAATATGAGAAGGTAGAAATGCGCTGCTACTACTCGCGCCATACTTGCGGCGACTAATCCTCACTAGCGCCGCTGCGCGGTCTTCCGGTGTAGTCGCTGGTCGTATTAGTCACCGTGCTGAGCTAGCGACTAATACCCGGCACGCTTCTACCCGCGAGTACTTCGCGAGCGGTATTTCCTATCACACACGAGGCGTACGGTACGTTTCATCTGGTGTCGCCCGCGTATACTGTGATATAGCACGAGATAATCCTCACAGCCGCGCGCGGCGGAATGATATGGCAATAGTACCGGTACCATGCTGAGTAGGGGCGATGACATGCAGATATGCTGGTTGATTAGTTAGTAAATGATATATGTATCAATGCAATCGCGGGTATGTCAAGCTTCCCCACAGCAAATCCAATCAATTCACGGCTCGAATTCCGGAAGCTGTTTTGAGTCGTGTTGCGGCCAACAACGGTTCGAGACTCGCCACGAGCACCACGCTGCGCAAATACTATTGTTGATGCGAACCCACCGACAGTATTACTCGTTGTTGTTTCATCAATATGCATCCTCCAATACCATTGGTGCGAACCCACCGCCATTCTTATTCATTCATTGTTGTTTCGTCAATACGCATTTACTCCGGTAACTAAGTAAGGCGGATCATATTGACACCATAAACGCACGCACGGAAAAAATGTCGCGTGTATTTTTCCATATCATTTCTACGATTGCATGTAGATATAGGAGTAGCTTAGCATCATATTAGCAATATCGTCATGCTCGCCACGCGTTTTCGCCGTACCGGCATTTTGTATGCACAAGTCGGTTGCTTGAGTGCCTTGCTATCGTCGACACAACTTGCTGTATAGGTCTCTTATCGCATTGTGCCGCGTAAAACGATCCCGGAGTGGAATCTCACTCGGTAAGGTGGGCCGTGGGCGTGCGCGGGCGAGTGTGTCCATGGAGGGAAGGAGGAGTGGCGTGTCACGAGCACACGGGGCCGGGGGGCCGGGGCGTGCTGCGCTAATGCGTGTGCGCACGTATGTGCGCACCAGAAGATCGGGAGGGGGGGGGAACATGTGCGTTGCATGCGGAATGAAGCGCGGTAGTGATGTTAACATACATGCGCATGGTGTGTACGTGTACTTACATTGCCATCTCAAATCATGGCGGGATGGATGGCTTATGATACGAAGTGTGTTACGGAGTGTCCTCGAAATGCATGTTGCAAGATTCCATTGCGATTACTCCCTAACGTTGGGCATTTTTATGCAACATTGTTTGGAAACCCTGTCATCGATAGTACAGGTAGTCGTTGCACTGTTGCTACGGCTAGTACACAAACTCCGCCCGCACCATAGCTCGCTCGATCGCTGGCGCTCATTGTCTGCTCGTCATATCGCGCGGTGGGTGCGTGATTATTGTTTATGGTGGTTATTCTTGTACTTTTGCTCGTATGGTATCGGTGTATATTGCATGATTTATAGTAATGAGGAGTAACTAATATGAGAAGGTAGAAATGCGCTGCTACTACTCGCGCCATACTTGCGGCGACTAATCCTCACTAGCGCCGCTGCGCGGTCTTCCGGTGTAGTCGCTGGTCGTATTAGTCACCGTGCTGAGCTAGCGACTAATACCCGGCACGCTTCTACTCGCGAGTACTTCGCGAGCGGTATTTTCCTATCACACACGAGGCGTACGGTACGTTTCACTCTGGTGTTCGCCCGCGTTATACCCTGGTGAATATACCGCACTGAGATAATCCATCGCAGCCCGCGCGCCGAGCGGTAATGACTATGGCAATAAGTACCGGTACCATGCTGAGTAGGGGCGGATGACATGCCAGATATGCTGGTTTGATTAGTTGTAAATGATATATGTATCAATGCAATCGCGGTATGTCAAGTCGTTCCGCCACAAGCAATCCAATCAATTGTGGTGTTTCAATCGGAAGCTGTTTTGAGTCGTGCTGCGGCCAACACCGGTTCGAGACTCGCCAGGAGCACCACGCCGCGCAATACTATTGATGCGAGCCCACCGACGACATTATTTCTCATTGTTG